>JANIJG010014708.1:7375-119590 GCA_024611175.1 Megaceryle torquata
GATTGGTCCCTTAGACAAAGACATGAAACCAAGAAACACAACCTGGGTATGGTAGAGAGTTCAGCTGCTCATTACTGACTGCAAACAGTTCTTGCTCGTATAAGCAAATGATTGCTATGCAAAAAGGCACAGAAGAGTTTTCTTTTAAAGTTCAATAAAACTGTAATATTTGATCTTAAAATAGCATGGTTAATACATTAGCTTATAGGAATAGCCTTGTTAGAACTGAAGGACAGACCTATTAATGTGATTTGATGGAATATGTCTGGGTTTCCATGAATTTGTGAATTGCAGATGTCTGGGAAGCTGTGAGGAGGGAAATTCTAGAAGGATGTTATTTCAGATCAGAGCTTCGTTGCCTGCAGTTGTAGAGGTGTTTCTGGATGGCTGGCAATGTATAACCAATAGCTTGTAATTACAAGTCCAGTATGGCCTTCAAGGGAAAACAAATTACAGCTCCCTATGGAGGTGGAAGTTTATTCAATGAAATGTATTTGTGTTCTGAGCTACCAGTACTCTAATTACTCTGAGTTCCCTCGATCATATGGGTGATCTGCTCTTGAATTGCTGGGATTTTTTGAGTGCCTTTCTCACTGTAGACTGAGCAACTTGAAAGACTTTATACCATTCTGTTTGTGAGTCCTTACTGCTTTGAGCCATGATAGTTATCTGTGTGCTGAGCTACTGATGTTATTTGTACAGTTGTAACTATACAACTGCAGCATTTGCTATAGCATAAAAGCCCAGCAACCCAAAAGAAAAAGCCTTGTACTTTTCTTGACAGACAAGTTTCACTTTTCTGTTTTGGACTTGCACCTGTTTGTTGTTTGTTTTTTTTTTCCTCCAATTTCTTTCAGGGCCAGAGATTTGGTGGCTCAGTTAATAATTTGTGCCTTCAAAACTAAGGTTTTTGCTGGTGCTGAACTGAGGTTTCAGATTAACCTTCTTTCTCCATGTACAGTTGCAGGCAGCCAGTATCTTGTTTGTGGATAATCCTGTGGGCACTGGATTCAGTTATGTGGATGATTGTAGCTTGTTTACCAAAAACCTTACAGCAGTAGTTTCTGATATGATGGTTTTTCTTGGAGAATTCTTCACATGTAGAACAGAATTCCAGGTAAGTGAATTAAATTCTTGGTTAGAATCATGGTGTTTACTGCTTCTAAATAGATCTCAAAAAGATTAGTGAACAGACTTCCAGTGGCAGTGTTTGATACTAGGTAGCATGCATTTGGTGGGAGTCAATGCAGGTCACTGCCTCTTCCCACAATTCTGAAGTTGTATCTTGAATTGGGTGCTAGTTGGATAAGCAAGGGGGTGGATTATTATCTGTCGTGTGATCTGAGAAGCATATAGGTTATGGCTGTTTCCAGTTCCAGTATACTGAAGTGCCTGCTTCAAAACTTCCCCCAGTAATTACACTGGGATGTTATGGAAATTTGATCTGCAGCTTATAACCAGAAAAATACCCAGTGTTTGATAGTGAGAAGTGAACAGCCAGCACCTGGGTTCTGTAGGCTGTGGGAGATGGCTGGAGGTATCTTCTGCTCTCAGTTCAACGGGTTCATTGTGTGGTTCTTCCTCTCCAGACCATCCCATTCTACATATTTTCTGAATCTTACGGAGGTAAAATGGCTGCTGGCATTGCTTTGGAGCTGCACAAGGTAAGTACTTAGAGGATGTAGTTCTCTTTTCACTTTAAAATGAGGTGTTCTACAAGTACTTGTATTTCCTAGAATACCCTGTCCCTGTTGCCTAATTCAGACTGCTGCTTACTTTTTTCACTTAAAGAAAACTGGTTCTAGAGTCTTGAATATCGAACTAAAACTCAATAGTTGATTTGTTTTTGTTTTTCCTCTTACCAAGGCTGTTCAAAAAGGGACAATAAAGTGCAATTTTATGGGGACTGCTCTTGGAGACTCATGGATTTCTCCTTTGGGTATGTTTAACATCCTCAGACTGTGGGTGGTTTGTTGTTCTCGTATTGTTTTGTTGAGTTTTGTTTTTTTTTTTCCATTCCATGGATAGTGAGAGTCAGAAATGTCATCCCTGCTGTAAGTGAATTAAATATCTTGTGAGTCTGGTAAATTAAAATAGAAATACTTCAACATTGCAAGCTGTGATTGAAGAATCTACCTTTAGAATGTATCTAGATTATGAATAGTCAGAGAACGTCAGTGAGGAACATACTTGCATTTGTTGGTGGTCAAATGTCCCTACACATCTGTACAGCCTCTGGGATGTTTTGCTAAGAGTACTGTGCTTAAAATATGACCACCAAATGATGTACAAGGCCACAGTTGAGGTTTGTTTGGTTTTTTTTTTACAACAAACCTTGTGATGAGGACCTGATAAGCTCACAGACCTGAAAGAGATGGCTGTGAAGGTGGGGGACAAAAAAAAAACAAACTAAAGGACTCTGGGTCCTTCAATGAGATTTGCAAGGGCAGGCTTCACAGATTCTCTGCAGCATGGGACAATATCAAGCAAACTTTTCTCTGTCTCCTGTCAGCTGATCCTTGAGACCTTATAAACAAACTTGGTATAAAAAAGATTTTACTTTTCTTTTTTTTTTTTCACATAACTTTCGGAAATAGATCAGTTTAGACAATGCCCATTCACTTGTCAGCCCTCTCCCTATGTTCTAGCAATGTGCTGCAGTGTTGGGCTGAGAATGTTTCCCTAAGAACATGTCTGTTACTTTAAATAAATTTCACTGATTGATGTTTAGGGTGTTAATGACATTGCAGTGCTTTTATTGGTTCTTAGGATTTTAAAGAACCTGCTCTGTGGTACGTAACCTTTGAGCTAAACTAAGCTGACAATTCCTTTTTACGGATTGATTAATCTCCATAGATTTTTTTGGAACAATCATTTATGCTACAATAAAGGAAAAGTAAATGAAATTGTTTGTCAAACATAGATGTTTGAAATCAAGTCTGTTCTCTTTCTTTAGACTCTGTGCTGTCTTGGGGGCCGTACCTTTACAGCACTGTAAGTACCTTCTTAACCTCTTGGTCCTCACCTGATTACTTGTGCTGCTGTACAGTAGAAATGGATGTTGGTTTTTAAGGTTAGCTCTTAGCTGGAATAAAACTTAGAACCTATGGAGACCGTTAGAAGGCAGTGAATGTGAAATGATAATTAAAGCTGTCCTCCTTTGTGTTTGTCTTCCAGTCTCTCCTTGATGATAATGGTCTAGAAGAAGTGACTGCTGTTGCCAAAGAAATAATGAATGCAATAAATAAAAATCAATATGGGCTGGCAACTGAGCTCTGGGGCAAAGCTGAAGGCATCATTGAAGAGGTGAGATCTTCTTTGACCAGTAGTAATAACTAACTGGTGCCTGGGGAGGCACATAATTTCAGGTTATCCTTTCTTTGAGCACTGGCCTGTCATGAATCCTCCAACCCCCTGCCCAGTCATTTTGGTCAGTATTTGTTTTATGTGGTGCTGATGTAAAAGAGCAGTTTGTTTGCTGTGCACCACTGTGTGGTTGTAAGGGGCAGTGAGCAGGGCAACCCACATGGGCTTGCAGTCCTGCATGGGGGTTACTTCAGGTTATGTCCCGTGCCTGTTGGGTTACTGCATCTTGCTGCTTAGCAAGTTGCAGCTTAAAAGATAGATAAAGTTTTGCTCGTGTTTTTTTCCTGTTTAAGGGTTCCAAAATCTCATTATTTCTTGTGTTTGATTTCTTTCTCTCTCTCTCTCTTTTTTTTTTTCTTTTTTTTTTTTTTTTTTTTTTGTACAAATGATGTTCTGGCTTCCTCAAATGGAAAGACTGATCTGGAGCTGCTTCCTTTTTCTCATTCTTGTTTTGTTTTCTTTTGAATTTGACAGCACTCTGCATGTAGTTGGTTTCACTTCTCACTGTTAGGAAGGAACTTGTGATTCTTGTTTTGACTTTCTCTTCAAGTCTGCTTGTCTTCTCCCTGTTGTGATATTGCTGTCAGGGTGCAGGCACTTCAGGTCTGCTAGGGTTGCTGTTGTAAGCTGATTTCTCATCTGCATCAGGACTTTAAAAAATTCAAAACCTGAATAAAGCAGGGCTTCAAGAACCTCAAGTAACTTCTCTGATGGCAGCACTGATCACATGTCCTTTGGATGCAGGCAGTCTGCTGTCTGCATCAGAGCTGCCATCCTGCAGGTCTTGGATGTGTCCAGGTGTCAGCAGAGGGGCCTGACACCTGCCACCACTTCCCTGAGGAAGCTTTTTAGATTTTGAAGGGTTGTAGGTTGGGAGGATGTTGAACAAGAGGTGGCATCAGGCTAGACTAGATCTAGCAGAAGAGACCATCTGGAAGCATCATCTGACATTGCAGCTCTCTATAATGAGCAATGAGAGTCTGCAGTCATGTGCAGGGTGTAAAGCTTCCTGTAGCTTCACAGACACTTCAGAGGAGTAAATGGCACCTCTGGCATGCCCATGTGTGAACAATATATGCTTGAGAAATGTCTTCCCTGCTTCTCAAGGCAAATGACACTGATGTGTAGGTGAAGTGGCAGGTCATAGGGTCCTTTGTTTGGATTTATGTACCTCTTTTTTTTCAGAAGAAAGTGTTCCTCATATCTGGGAAATGTTTCTGTTACAGTGTTACTGAAATGATCTTGTGTTTTCAGAACACAGACAATGTAAACTTTTATAACATCATGACTAAGGATGTTCCAGAAATGAAATTAAATGAACAAGAAAATCTCCATCTTGGTAAGTTGTATTTAAGTCCTTGCGCTTCTGATGCCCTGTCTTTGCATTTGCGTACCTTCAACTCTGGTAGTGGGAACAGCCTCCATTTAGCACATCCTTAAAATTAGGCCTTCAGATCCAAAGGATATGGATATTCTCCTGAGCAGGACTTGTGTGCCCTTGCATAAATAGGGATAAATAGGAATGTGGAACAACCCTTCTATAGATTACACCTCCACCTATACATCCTGCACAAATTACTCCAAGGAAGTAGTCAGTGTAATTGCAACATAGTTTTATGACCTCTGAGTTACTTCCTCTTAATGTCTTTCATTTCTGTCTTCAAGCCAGGACACAAAAATGTCTCCTCAATATAAATAGTCTGATTAGACTCTTTCACACTGATCCATAAGCATCATGGAGCACAAAACAAATGTATAGAATTTCTTTCAAGCTCTTTATCTTTTTGTTGGCTTCAGCAGGGAAGGTGAATGGCACAGTTAACTCTCAAAAGTAAAGCATTGCAACTCAAAAATAACTGGTCAGTTAAGAAGAAATTGTGTCTGTACCAAGTGACTAAAGTAGAAACCAGTCCCCTGAAAAAGTGCTGTGTTACCCAAAAGTAGAAATGGATGGTTGGGTTCTTCCCATATCATCCCCTGACCTAAATAAGGGTTGACTTCAGTGGTGTCTGGTAGAAGCAAGCTCTGTGGTGTTGCATTTTCATTAGAAAAGAGTTTGTTGGCCATGACTGCAACACTGAAAATTACGCAGGATAACGGTCTTAAATGTGCCACTAATCAAAGTGTGGTGTCTCTTTTTCAGTAAGACTTTACCAGCGCCATGTCAGAAATATGCATAAGGACAGCCTAAGTGACTTGATGAATGGACCCATCAGGAAGAAGCTAAAAATTATTCCTGACTGTGTGAAATGGGGAGGTACTTTCCTACCTGCTAGTGTGGATCTAATGAGTGCATTATTGCCGTTTACAGTAGTGCAGACTGTAGGAAGATGATTTACTGTAGTAAAGTCACATTAAAATGTCATTATCCTTGAGCCTAAGAAGAGGACTTATTCTCAGAAATGAACACGTAATGAGGCAGGCCTGTGGGAGCAGATGTGGTTCTGGTTCTGCTGCTTGTGTCTATTTTTAACCAAGCAGCTAAAAATACAGGGGGAGGAAGAAGATCCTCTGTATCTCAGCAGCTGGTTTCTCTCTTTCATGAAGTCTTCCTTAAATTACTGTCAGTTTTCTCTGCTAGAAATCTGGTATCATGTAATGCTGGATGGTGTGGAGGGGAGGGTGTAAAACAGAAAGGAAGGCTTAAGACTGATGCCAGCACCCTCTAAGTGTGTAAGAGGCAGACGCTGCAATGCTGTGTGTGAGCTCCAGTGGGAGCATGGCTGCTCTCTGGTTCTCTTTAGTTATTCAGACTGATAAATAAGTGGCTGATGCCTTGGGTTAGAACTGAGGGGTTTTTATATGCAGCTATGAGCTGCACTTTAGAACCCCTACTCAGTTGCCTCTGCCCAAGCTTGGGGATGACATTCTTCATCAGTTAAAATTTTTCTTCTTTCTGGTTCCATCCAGGTCAGTCCAAAGATGTCTTTGAGAACATGGCTGAGGACTTCATGAAACCTGTCATCGATATTGTTGATCAGCTCTTGGCAGCAAATGTCAATGTTACAGTTTATAATGGGCAGCTGGATCTCATTGTTGACACCATGGGTAAGGGACTTCTTGACTCGGGATGGGAACAGCATGTGATGAGTAGAACGTGAAGTTGCCAGTAATATTAGTACCTGGATCTCTCCAGTTTTCTCTGCAAATCTCCCATCTGACTGGCAGTGCTTAAATACTACAGTCATACATGAGCAGCTGTTAGCATGTTTTATTTACGTCACTCATAAATAAATTGCCTATGAGAGAGGCAATTCCTTTACCTCCATTATACTGTTGGGAAATGGATCTGCAACATCAATAATTGCTTGTTTCAGTGAAGCCCATAAGTAAGTAGGTAGCTAATAGTTCACTTAATTCTTCTGGCACATATGTATGTACATTCATGCATAAATGAGTAGATGAATAAAGACATGGAGATTATCCTCTTCTCCTGCTGTGCCTTGAAGATCCTGTTCTTTGGGTCAAAGGCCGTATCTTGCTGCAGATTTGTGCACAGTACAGGTCAAGTCTTCACCGCGTGGCCTGTGGCAGTGAGCATGGTGCCAGGTGAGGTGGAACAAGGGTGCTGGTAATTAATTAGGGAGGGTGTAGCTCAAGAGTCATCACATCTGCTGCTCTGTAAGGTGTGTAGGCTTCTGCAGGTCTTGGCCACTCAAGGGCTTTGTTTGTCCCTTTTTTGCAAGATGATTAAGTAGCAGTTTGGGAGCCAGGCCAAGTTTTGCTGAAATGCCTCATGCTGCAAGATTGCTGTGCTCTCTTCCATTCACCTTTTCTTATAGACTTAAATAATCTGCAATCACAGACTGCAAACATAGTCCAGTGTAGTGAAAGGCTTTATCATTTGGCTGTCTCTGCCCACTTAGATATTTAGATGCCCTTCATGACCAACACAGCAATCAATAAATCAGGAAACAGAGTATTTAGGCTGTCAAAATAGATTAGCAGTTAATGGTGCTCCAGTTTATCACATTTTGAGCTAAAATTAAGCTGCAGTTAACAGTTCTTCCAGTAGCTTAGAGTTAGGCTAAAGCTTTGTCCTGCTTAGTGTCCTGAAACTGGTCTTTTTGTTGTCTTGACCTCCACCTTCTCTAGCAAGCACCTAAAACAAGAAAACCCTTCTGGGCTCCTCCTCTTCTTACAGTCGCTTTAGATGAGTGACTGTAACAGAGAACCGGTGTCCCTTTTGATTTCCAAGAGGGTGTCCTCGTGTGGCTGATCCTTCTCCATGGCAGGACATTCAAGGTGTTTGAGGAGTAAAGCAAAACATCAGAATTGCTAGGACTCCAGAGCCTCTAAGAGGCACATGTTCAACTTGTGCAATCATAGGTCCATTTCATGTACATCTTCACTGTTGCTTTTTCTCTTCTTGCTCCATCGGTTTGTTTCAGCTTGTCCTGAACAGAGCCTTGGTCATTTTCCTAGGCAGAGCAAAATCGTTTTTAGAATCTTAGCACATGGACACATCACTCTAACTCTGCTGTATTGGTATCTAGTACAGTGGGCATCCAGCTGAACTGGTATGTCCAAATTGCTCTGTCATGATCAGCAATCGAGCATATCTCTTATCTCTAACAGGCCAGGAAGCATGGATCCGGAAACTGAAATGGCCTAATTTGGCCCAGTTCAGCCAGCGAAGGTGGAAGGCACTCTATGTGTCTCCAGAATCCACTGAGACAGCTGCTTTCTACAAGGCTTATGAGAACTTCGCTTTCTTCTGGATTCTTAAGGCTGGGCACATGGTAAATAATATACTACTTGGGGAAAACTGTGCTTCCTTATAGCAGCTGCTTACCATGTGTTTTCATCTCTGTGCTAGGTACCGTTTGATCAAGGAGAGATGGCACTGAAAATGGTCAGGATGGTGACCCAACAGCAGCACTAGGGAAGGGGAGGCCAGCTGGTATGGCTCCCTGCTGAATGGCAGCGCTCTTGCAGAACAAGTAACAAGCTGCAGGAGGAACAATGGCTGTCTGGACATGTAGCCTCTCTGATCTTGCTGATCATGTGCACACACACTGATGGAAAGGCGTGTTTTTCCTTGAATGAATTGGTGCTTTTGAATTTGTAAACTGTGATTTGCTCTCTCTACGCTGTTCATGACTCTTCCAGGGGGAAGTCCACTGTCATAAACAATGAGCTCTGAGCCTTTGCCTTAGACAGATTTTGTGTGGTTGTAAAAAGATGCCCTTCCCTGAATGCTCTCTTGCCTGTTCACACACCAAGACTAAAACTGATTAGAGTCTTGAGAGATCTTCTGGTTGTTCGTCTCAGAGATAACCTGTTTCAGGAGACCCAGGTGTTCCTTCCTTAGTTCTCAGGCTTCTGCTTGAGTTACCTGGCTGGATTACAAGCTGAAGACATGGACATGCCAGATAGAGGACCTGTCCTAGAAGAATTACAGTCCATCTCATTTTGCTGAGGTGCCTGAGTTAGCATCCAGGATTCTTCAGGCTTCCTGTGCTATGGAGAGGAAAAAACACCTTCCCTCCAGGGGAGGATTTGACTTTTTTCATCTGACCATTTGTGTCTTGTTTTCTTCTCTTTAATGACTGTTACTCAAACTTTGCCATTAGCCGTAACACCTAAAGCACCTCCATCAGGAATTCCTGCTTTCCTGTATGCTGAAGCAGGAGCCCTGTTAATACACTCTTCTTGTACAGGAGAGAGTCTCAATGGAGAGAAGCCTCTTAAACCTTCTGAGCTTAGCCTGGAGAGTAGAAAGGAGAGCATTATTTCAGCAATAATAGCATAATTGGAATATAATAGTAATGCTTGAAAGAAGGATATACAATCTAGAACCAGTATTTTGGTCCATATTTTTCTTGAGGGTTTTTTTTAAGTCTTGCAGAGGCCTATTATTTCGAAACAACTTTTATATATATACATATATATATATAGTACACAGTCCAGAAGGGATTGGTCAGACATTTGACCTCTGCTCTGGAGCACAAAGTGAGTGTTTCTTGGTGTCTGATAGGAAGCACAATAGCTTGTTCCAGCTATCAGAATCCTAAAT
This sequence comes from Megaceryle torquata, assembly GCA_024611175.1. Classification (NCBI taxonomy): domain Eukaryota; kingdom Metazoa; phylum Chordata; class Aves; order Coraciiformes; family Cerylidae; genus Megaceryle; species Megaceryle torquata. The sequence goes on from JANIJG010014708.1 coordinate 16,761, forward strand.
AAATGGCAACCCCTTAATTACTCCAACTGAAACTGTCATGAAATGTCTGATAGCATTGGCTCAGGAAGGCCTGAGGCATAATGCTATGTGAACACACATGAAATCACCCAGCAGCTGGAGTATTGGCATCTAATAATTGCTTTCCTTCTTCATGTTCTCTGCTTGAACTGTAATCTTGAGAATTTTAGCAATGCAAATCCAGATTTATTTTTTCAAACACGTTTTTCAATAAATGTAATAGGTCTAATTCATCTCTCTTAAGCATCACATTGATTTCACTGCTTGAAAATCACATCTTTTCTTTTAGCTTTTCAGTGTAAAGTCCCTGCCCATGGGAGCAGACGCAGTTGCACTTGACAGGGAAGGGTGCAGGCCTGCGCTGTGCCCATCACTGCCTGGTGTGGTGAGGAGCAAGTGCACTGGGGAGCACAGCCCCTCCCATCCTTTCCACAAAAAGCCCTCCTGAGCATGAAGGGCAACCCAGAATGGCTGGGCAGGATCAAACCAGCAAGTGTTTCTGCTCTCTTTCTTGTTGACCATTAGGTGAAGGTGAATAAGAGGAGGGTCCTAGAGGTGCAGGTTCCCATAGGGGTGGTCCCCATCTGTGTGGCTTCCATTCTTGGTGTATTTTAAAATAACTCACCAAGCAAATAAGTATGTTTGAGCCTGGGCAGTTTGAGTTGGCTTGTAGTCCTGAATCCTGTTATATACAATACTTTGCATTATGCCTGAACAGCTAATACTATAGGGCTTGATAGAAGGAAAGAACTGAGGAGATGCTATCTCCTTTTCCTGCTTTTACTGCTGCTCTTAAACTTATTTATCAAATGGGATATTCAGTCACGTTGCTTATAGTTTGTGCTTGGTGATAGCCCTAAGACATCTGTTTCTTGTCCTGCTTTGTTTTAGCTTCTGCAGGTTTTTCTGTTGGTAGAGAGATGGCTTATGAGGTAAAAAGATTGTTTCGAGAAGGCTAGTGGTAATGATTTATTGATTTAGGGGCTATGCCAAATCTAAATGTGTTAGAATAAAAATACTTGCCCATGGAGACAGGCTTTTAAATAGAGTCCATCTAAATGCAAACAACAAAAAAGCAGCAGTTCTTTAAAATCCAGGAAGATTCCTTCCTTTTATATCACTAAAGGCTTTGTAACTGGTGCGTCATGGCTCTAGATCATCACAAAGGTAGGTCACCTGTCCAGCTGCGGCTGTAAGAAATCGATTGCTTTGAAGGGAGTTGAGGTCCTGCTGTGTATCTGATTAACAGTGACATACTTTGTCCATCCTGATTTCACGCAGTAAGCTCTTTTCAGAGAAGGGCTGTCATTTAGCAAATCCATTAGAATGAATCATCATATTAATAAGATTTTTTAAAGATGCTGGACTAGTCAAAAGAAAATAGCCCAATGTTTATATTTCATCCTGTGCAGGCTTTGATTGCCTAGGAAGCCTGAGAGACACTGACTTATTTTGCTCACCATCACTTGAGGGTAATTTTCATAGAAAAAAAAAAAATCCAGCTGTGTTAAAAATCAATAATTCTGCACTGCATCTTCAGCATGAACAATTTTGGCTTTCTGTAACTCTATCTTTTCTAAGCCAGAGAAAGAAATCTAGAAGTTATCCAGTATGTGATAAATGGGTGTCTTTGGTTTTTTCCTTTCTGTTTTCCTGAATCTGGGTGATATAATGGGGAAGGGTCACTTGATGCATCCTCTGTGCCTTAAACCAGTGTGTATGTATCAGTTGTCATGGTCACTGGTGCAGATGGACCTTTGGTCTGGCTTTTACAGCTGTTTCTATGCAGCAGAGTTTGAGACTGTTGTGGACAGGTGAACACAGGAGGAAAGAGATGTGCCCTATTTGCACCATAGGGGTATCAGTGCAAGCACAATATTTGTGTCTAAAGTAACTAATCTGACAATTAGTGTATTTGCTGTAGGAAGAGTGAATTACACAAGCTATTTCTAAAGGGAATTTGGCACATAATGCTCATTGATTTTTATGTCTTTAAAGCTGGAGGCTTATCAGTGGGCATGTAGCTGCTGTGTGTTACCTTTTTTCAGATGATGAACCTTTTAAAACATTGCAGCATCTGCTTATCTCAGGATTCAAGGCTGCAACACAAGAACAACATCTGTGTATCAAGGCAAGATGGAAATCTTGGAGTACTTCTTCACTGTCATGTTATGTCTGTTATCCTGTAAACACTCTGCTGCATGGCAGCACAATTTGTGTGTGTCACTTCTGAACGCTGGGGTATGTTCATGTTTTTCCAGAAGGGATTCAGAAAAGGAGAGGTAATTTATCTGACCCACACAGGCAGGGATGAAGGAATGGTTAGAATTTGAGTGGAGCACAGCTCACCCTTGTGAGGTTTCTCTGAAAACTGGTTTTGGTATTTATTGTATAATAGATTTGATAGTTAAAGAGTAGCTCTTGTGGAGGCGTAACTGTAGCTGTCAGTGTTGGGTGCTCCCACAAACTGGAAAGCAAGAGATAAAGATTGCTCCTATTACAGGGACTTTTGGAACAGTGAGCCAGACAATACCCTCCCTTCTTTGCCCACTGGTCAGGACCGGCAAGCACTGCAACCAACCTACCTTGAGATTAGTGTATCTGGCCTCAGCTTTCCACTTTTGTGCTTTTGTGGTCCAGAGCTTTGGTTTTCTGTACATTCTATGGCTACAGTACTAGAGGGAGAAGGTTGGCATCTCTTAGAAGATCAAAACCACCCAGATAATAACCAGTTCCAGCAAATGTCTCACCGTGGTTCTGCTGTATAGTATTTCCATCTAATGTATTGCACAAATCTGAATCCAAAGTACTCTTTTTGGCAAGGCAGAGTTTTAGGATGTAGAACTCACTCATCCGAAACATTCAGTTGGATGTCACATAGGCAAAAGCAACTACGTATTCACAGGGGACTTGAACAAATAAGACCAGAGTGACTATGTCAGGGAAGCAAAAAACATACTTTTGCTAAAGCTGATTCAAATCCAGCAGCTTATTTCTGTTCTCCGCTATTTTTTTATCGTCCATCTCAATACCAAAATTTGTAGGTAGATATTGTGATGGGCTGCATCAGTTTTGAAATGCTGTGAATCATCAAAGCATATGAGACAGCTGGAATAATTCCATCTGCAAGCTGTAGTCAGTAGATTTGATAATGCCTACCACAGTCATTTTTGAAGGTAATTATAAAAGCTGCTAGAACCGACCTGGTTAAGCTGCTTTCCTAACTGCTTCTCTGTTCCTAAAATGTCCTTTTCAGGACTGTTTGTCTACCAGCAAGCAGGTTACAGTGTGTCTTTGTAATAGGCAGACTGTGCCCATCACAATTAGCCCCACAGCCAATTTGGTCCATTGATGGTCACAGCAGTAATGATGCCACCTATACCTACGTTGTCTTGCATAAATGTTTTTGTTCTTTACCTCCCATTAGTGAGCCAACACTGGACTCATCTCACACAGTCTGTTTCAAGACACAACAGGTGATCACTGTTTGGCTTCAGCATCAGTATGGTATATCAGGTGCCTTCAAGAATCTGGAGCTTAGGTCTCTTAATGTTGTTTGCTTATTAAGGCCAGAGAGGAATGTTTGCATGGCTCTTGATAGCTCTTTTGGGTGTAGAAGTTGAAAATTGACTGTAGCTACCACACTTGGTCTCCTTTTTACATGGTTGTCTTGAAGTCTTAAATGTTTCATTGTAGCCAGAATCTCCTGTGAAGGAGTGAAGGGCACTTCCCGAGCCATCACTAAGGGACTGGCAGCTGTCACATGCTTTCAGGAGGTTACCTGATGCCATTGCACGTTATAATCTGAGGCAAATGTAAGTTTACCCAACTGCTTAGAGCTCATCAGAGAAAAGCTGACAGGTACTGTCTTTTCCCTAAGAGAAGGCAAGAGGGAGGCTTCTGGAATGTACCAAAAGGAGAGGTTTTAGCCCCAGAGCATTTGGAGGACTGAGGGGCTCCTTGGAACAGGAAGAAAGCTTGCTTTGTCCCGTACTATTCATTCACCTCTGGCTTAGCTATGATTTTTCTCACCAACTACAGTAGCCTCACCTTGCTTCCCTACTCAAGATGGCCAGCGCTGGATTGATTCTCCTGGCTGGTGGCGGAGGCGCAGTGAAACGGCTGGCCACAGGGTGGGGTAAGGAGACCTTCAGATACCATGGGAAACACGCTCCTGGTGCCCTCCCTGGACATACCAGGTGAGCACCTGGAAAGATGAGTTTGATCCTGTGAATTCAGTGGAAATGGTTTTATGTGAACCGGTAGAGAGGATTATTTCCCTTTAGCCATAACTTCACAAGAACAGCTATTTTGGTCTTCGGGAGCACAACCCCAATTACAGCAACACTTTGTAGTTACAAAGAACAGCCAACTTAGCCTGCTTTAACAGAATGTACCACTGGATACTGTGATCTGTATGGAGGCACATGCTTTTTCAAATGGCATATTCCCTGGCCATCCTTAAAACTCCCTGATCAGTGTCTCTGAAGGTAGCGTGCACATACCAAATTCACAATCTGCTAAGAGTGCTGTTGAAATGTAAAATTAAACCACTAAAACTTTTACAAGGTGAGGCTCTTTAGCAACTGGAAAATTTCAAAGGAAGATCCTTGCTTGTTGAAACGTTTCCCCAAAATGTGTAAGGTTTTGTTGTTTAGGTTTTTAGAATAGGCAGAAGATTAGAGAAAATGGCAATTAAAAAAAAATCAATCTTCTGTGCCATACCTAATTAAGTTAGTCTGAGAAAACTCCATTACCTCTTAAGTAATATTTTTAACTTTTTAGACAGGGCGAGAGTATTGATAAGCCTGTTCTTGCTGTTACCTGTCCTTTATCCCACTTAAAAAGAACAGCCAGCTGATAAAACACGTCTTTTATGTTGCTATTCAGAGCTACAGTAGTCAGTGGGAAACAGCATTTGATTCAAAATACAGTAGGACTGTTAGAAGCCAAATGTTCGGTGAGGGTTACATTGTGTTTACTATAAAGAGAAATTGTGCTGTGAAACTGTTCTGAGAGGCTGGGTCTCAAGATGTTGCTACTGTATGCTGGAACACAACCAAAATTGTAGATAAGGTCATCAGCCTTGGGGAATGCACTCTTTGGATACCATTTCTGACACCAGATTACAGTTTGCAATGTAAGTGGAAGTGACATTGATGGAAAAGCAGCTGATTGTAAAGAAAGCCTGCAAATGACAGCTACAGCCTGTGGTATTCAATGAAATGTTGCCTCTTTGAACTATTTATTGTTAAAGGCATGGTAGCACCACTGCTAGTCACATTTCAAGTTCAGAAAACTAGATTTGCAGCATGTAAAGTATTTATTTCATGTAGCACATGAGTCAAATGAAGAAATTGCCAAACATATCTGATTAAACAAGTATCTTGATATACTGGTAAGGAAACAGAGCCCAGTGGTACTAGCAGATATGTTCTACCCAGAAATGGAGAAGCAAAGGGTAATGCCAGCTGCATCCATGGGCAGTAACAACTGACCTCGTTTCAGCCCTACAAACTGTACCTTGCCAGTGCAGGTGCCCAGGAAGTGTGTGGCACATGCAGCTCAGTGTCCTGACTACAGCACACTTAGGGCACCTCCAGCTTTCACATCCTGTACCTTTATTGACAGTATCTCACATCTCCGTTCTCCTGTGTTCAGTGTTAGCAAATCACCTCCTAGCTGTCAGGTCTTTTCTCAAAATATTCAGCTGTCTACAGTAGTAGCTTCTACAACCTCTTCAGATCTACTGGCTCAACTCCTGCACTATCTGTGGCAGTTTTCAGACTTTACTGCTAACTCCCCAAACTGTGGTGTCTATACCTGGTGCTTTTTAAATCTCTTCCCCCTCCCCTTACAAATTAATGCAAGAATGACACAGAGCTTAATGCTGACAGTTTTGGTCTACATCTATGCTGCCACTAATTTGTCTATCTAGACGAAGTTCCTTCTTCCTCCAGCAGAAGCTAAAGGGAATTAGTGGGATTCCATGAAAACAGTGTCACCCCTCTGGGGTGTGGGAATTCCTCCTCTGGTCATAGCAAACAGGAATAAGCATTCCTTACTTTTTTTTTTTCTTCCCCCCCCCCCCCCCCAATACTTAGCATGACTCAACTTCCCTGTCTGGGACTGTACAGCTGCCCACCTGCACACAGAGAGGCAAGTCAGATGCAAGAAGGTGCTCTGAGGTAATCTCCAAAAATGAGTGGGATAATGACAGATGTGCTCTGAAGTTTTGAAGAGGTTGAACTCCACTTCAGAACAGGTAGACTAACAGTAGCTGATTCCACAGAAGTCTGCTCTCCACAACTCTGAGGGGTACCAGCTCACAGATTTTTGAATACTTTGAATAGGTGCCCCTGAGGGGTGTGCTAAACTCAATCCTGCGTAACCTGAAAAGGAGTTCAAGGGTCCTGAGATAAAAGCTAAACATCCCCACATCTTAAGAATCCTGCTCTGACAGAAAAGCTTGCTGATCAAATATCTTACTTCCATTTTTGTCTTCAGATCTCCTCAGATCTTGTCATAAAATCTTTGCTTCCCAAGGGTTATATCTGATCTCTGCACTTTGATTTTTTTTAATTATTTTTTTTTAAATGGTCCAGAAAGACCCTTTTGTACATCAGCAAGGAAACAGGAGAACTCTTCTCTATTTATTGTAAAACTAAAGGAAGGTCATGGTGGCAGAGACTCTGGAACCAGCTTCTTATTTCTGTGTAAGAGGGTGGATATGTGGGGAACTGTATTGCTAGTATAGTGTGTGCTGTCACTGTGTTGTTGACTGACAGCTGACTTGACAGTCCACAGGGCTGTCAAGTCAGCCTCTTCCAGAACCTGAATTTGTGCATAAAAGGGATGAGAGACTCATGCTCAAAGCAACAAAACTTCTTGAGGAGAATACTCCTATGGGTTCCTAGAAAAAGAGATTAATTTGTCCAAATTGCTTTAATCATGGGATATTCAGGGTTGCTAAGGGCCATAAGGACCTCGCTTACTGCAAGAAGGAAATGAATGGATACTGTCTCAGCTCAAAACCTGCTGCACTTTCATGGCCATTTTAGATGGATGACTTTATCAATCATTACAGAATGTCACTTAGTGATGGACGGTCACTTGTGCTCAGCAACCAAAGTGGGGAAAAAGTGCTGTGCACCTGAGCCTGACTCAGCCAGTGCTCCTTCCTCCCCAAGATGCTGCCCAGTCATTCCCTGTCTGAGACACAAGGAGGGAACCAGAATCATTCCTGGGCTTCCCTGGGGAAGCTTATGGTTGTGGGCTTAAAAAACAGTCAAAAAACCCAAAAAAAACCAAACACACCAAAACAAACAAACAAAAAAAACCCCACAAAACCCAAAGCCAAACCTCTCGAGAAAGAAAAGGGACAGCAGAGAAATGAAAACAAAACCCAGCCGTGGATCACAGCACTTGTAGAAGGCTTTGATGAGGAATCCTGCAAAGGCTGGTACATCCCTTCAGTACCAGCTCTGTCTCATTAAAACGTGGATGAACAGTGTCAATCCTAAACCAGACTGGGTCGTGGGGATTGCCTCTGCCCAGTCCGTGGAGCACGGGAAGCTCTGCTTGGCCTCCTTTGCCCCTTAACTCTCTACGCTCTGCTTTCCTCCTCCTAGCTTGGAACTCCTCGGGCTTTTTAATCAGGAGAAATTGTAGCGTGACAGGTGTTTTATTTGGGGTGGTGGGAAGGAGGACTGAGGTGTGGAGCAGGGAAGGAACTGCAAATGGGAAAAGAACCCGGGGGTGCCAGGCCTGCTGCCCTCAACACTCCTCTTCATCCTGCCTCCCTCACTCCCCCTGCCCCATTCCCTCCTCCCCGGGGCGATTTTCCTTCCATGGGAAACTCCCCATCGCTGCTGTCCCTGGCCCTTTATCGCCGCTCCCCGCCCGGCCCCGCTCCTCTCCCGCCGCTCCCCTCCCCGCGGCGCCCCCTGGCGGCGGCCCCGCCCCTGCCGAGCCTCTGTTCCCTCCCTCCCCATCCTCCAGCTCTGCCCTATTGTTCTTCCTTCTCTCTCTCCCTCCCTTTGCCCGGTGCTTGCGTCCTCCCTCCGCTCTCCTCCATCCATCCATCCCTCCTCCTTTTCGTCCTCCCTCCCGCCCCGCTCCCCGGAGCTGATGTCACGCACCCGCTGAAGGCGCGGGCGATCATGGCTGCTGTGGCCGCGGCCGCGCCGCTGGCCTCCAGCTAATGCCCACGATGGAGCCGGCGAGCCTGCTGCGGTTCCTGCGGAAGCTCAAGGAGGTTTTCGACGTGTGTGACGAAGATGCGGACGGCTTCATCCGCGTGGAGCACTTTGTCGCCCTGGGGCTGCAGTTCGGCCAAGGGGATGAGGTGAGTGGGGCGACTCCCGGTCCCGCCCGGCCCGGCCCCCTGCCTCAGCCCCCGCGCAACTTTCACCTGCTGCTCCCGCTAGGAGGGGAACGGGCCACGGCTCTGCCTGGCCAGACCCTGCCAGGACCACCCGGAGCCCAGCGTGACCCATCTTCCCTCATGATGGCCCGGATTCCTTCGGGAGCCCTCGCCTGTCCCCTGAGGGCGGCCCACACACCCCTAGTTCTTCAGGGCTCTCCAAAGCCCTCCCCAAGGCGGCCAGGAGCCCCCTTCCCTTAGGGCTATCCAGTCCTTTCCTCCTTTCCCGCAGAGTCCTTCCCAAAGACAGCCCAGATCCTTCCTTCTCTCAGGGGGTCCCGGAGCCTCCTTCTTCTCTCAGAGCGGCCCAGATCCCCCGGGGTGACCTGGCCCCCTGCCCTCTGGGGCAGAGGGACCGGTCCCCTCCCTAGGGCCCTCCCGGGAGTGCTCGGGGGTCACTGTGCGTTTCGGGGACGTGTATTTATTCTGGTGACAGCGTAGGTTTTTTCTGTCCTGCCTGAGCTGTGCCCTCACCGGGCTGCTGGGAGCAGAGCTGAAGGAGCCGCAGCCGGGTGCCGGTCGAGGCTGCCCGCGGGCGGGTTGAGCGCAGCAGCATCTGAACGGTCAGGGAAGCCCCAGCCCAGGTGCACCCTAAAACCTCCAGGTGGTGGGCTGGAAGCGAGGACTTCATCCAGCCCTTCAGTGACCTAGCGTAAATCTGGAGTCACACCACTGGTACTGCTGGAGCTGTTGTGTCAGTGGGACCGCTGTAAATTCGTGACATCAGTGTAAATGAGAGTGGGCTTCAAGCCCATGTCCGTGAGGGTAATGACATGCGTTTGGTTTGAAGCAGTTCCCTTAAGTGATTCAATCGAGGGCTGCAGCTCCACCGAAATTAACTAATAAGAAACACTTGCTTTCCCTAGAACTCAGGATATTACATTTAACTGTTGGATGCTTCAAAATATGCCCCAGCACTTTTGGGTGTCAGGGAGGGGGAGTGGAGTTGGGACTAGGACAGGATTCAGAAAACTTGATTCAGACGACCTTTTAAAGTACAATAAACCACATTAATGTGAGGAGTCAATAAAACAGTAGTTTATAAAATGATGCCAAAGAGGCAGCAAAACCAGAGTGAATTCACAGTAATTGTTGTAGCAAATTACTTATTCTTGGCTTACTGCTGGTAATGAAACACAGCTTGTGAATGAAATCAGAAGATCAGGAGACAGTAGGCTTATTGCTTTCAGATAGTCACAGGTCTGTTAAACGTTTTCCTAATAAGAAGATAGAATTTTCTGTTTTAACCAGCAAAATAAGGTGGAAAATGAGTGATAGTAAAGGACTTTATTGATTTCTGGTTTTATTTGTCTCTTTTTAAGTTGTATATACTTACATAGTTATATAAACTAAGAGAAGTATTTTTAAATCCTTACTCCCAGATAGATGGCATCAGAATTGCTTTTTGCATTACTGCATTTGCTTGGAGGTAGATTTGTGGCTTTCTCTTGCAGCACTGAGGAAGACTGGTCAAATTCCACTGTCTGTTTTGCAGCAGGATGGCATTGATGAGCATAAAAATCCTTTTTGACCTTAAGATCTCTAAGGTTGTGAGGGTGGAGCAGGTTCTGTAAAATTCAAAGGCAGGTTCAGGTGGTGATCTTATAAACTTAGAGTGAATTTGAGTATATTAATTGGAAAATATTTAAATGGAATGGAAGAGAAAACTGGAAATCTCACCAATGACAGCAGTAGAAAATTACCACTTGTCAGTGTTAGTATCTGGGCTTCAGGATGGGCTGGCTTACTGGGCAGGCATGAGAGAGCTTACCAGTGATGAGAAATGCATCCTTCGTATTTGGTACAGTTGTAGCTGCCCGTATTCAATAGAATATTTGCAAAACTGGGACAGAGAAGACTTATCTATATATCTTTCAGGATTATAATAAAACTTGCTCTGGTTTGCTTCCCCGTGTCTATTGTAGCCATTGGCTATAAGTCCGTTGACTTCAAAGGAGCATGTGTCAGCTGAGTAAATGGGATTTGTAAATCAGCAAAAGAGGCGTGCTAGGGAAATACAGAAACACTTTTCCAAGTGCAGATTTATTGTAGAACAACTACTGTAGGTAAGCTACTCTGTTTTTCAGTCTTGTTAAAAATGAGCTTTGTGTGATGAATCACAGTTGATGTTTGGAGATGGTGAGAATCTATTCTCCCATATAGCACAACCTCAATCTGTGGGAACCTAATAAGCTCTGTGCTGAATGCATCTCCTGAAATTAAACTACAGAGATGCTGCTGGAGAGCAGTTGCCTTTCATATATTAAACATATTTACTGGCATTGAAAATTAATTATACATTTGAACATGCTACACTTCTTGGGCCTGATCCACCTCAGCTCACTTTACAGTCCTAAAAAATCTTTCTTTTGTCTTCAAGGAAAGATTGATTTGCCCTTGTGTAAGTTATTTCCTCCTTCTGTTTATGTAACTCATCTGACCACAGGAAAGATCCAGTTTTGTAGTATTGTTGCCTGAATAATTCTTATTCTTCCCAACAGTGGGACTGTTTATGAAATGAGAGAGTATCTGTCCCTTCAGCTGTTCTGACCTGATACACACAGCTTTCTACCTGTTCTCTACCTCCTCAGAGCCTCTATTATCCAAAGTTTGGAGTCTATAAATTCATAATCCTAACTTAAGGCCTGTGGCTTCGACTCGGTAAGGCATTTTGCCTTTTCTGCTTTTTCTTTTTCTGTCCACCTCCTTTTTCTTTCATCTCCATGTGTGTGTATGCACAGGTGTAGTCAACGTGCTGAAATTTATCAGTCCTGATAGATAACAACTCTCTGAAAACTGCCCCAAGGCAAAATACTGCATCAAGGCAGCTGCTTTCTGTTCAAGCAAAGCAGTCCTTACCTGCACAGTCACAATAATAAAATTTAACATTTCTGATTAAGTTTTTTACTATTTTATTTTTAGTGGGCTTTTGAGATATCTGTTTCTAATAGCTTGATGCTTTGCTTTTCTTCTTTTAAGATCACACTATCACTGCTGTACCTCATTCTGTTCTGCCTCTCCCATGCACACCGAACTCCTCTTCTTGCCAGGCAGTTTCTGGGAGTCCACTGCAGCAGGATAGGGATTGCTCAGAGCAGCTGTTTGGGTAAAGGTGTTCTGTCTGTGGAAGCACTTTTAGTTTGCAAACTTCTGCTTTACCCTGCAAGGCAAGTGGTTCAACTAGATGAAGAAATGACTTTGCTGTGGTCATTTGGCACAGCTGGGAGCAGAATCATGCCTCTAAATTCCTCCTATGTTGTGTGAATTAACAGCAGGCCAGGCTAGCTGTCAATCACTGCCTGCCCATACAAATAATTGTGGAACTTGCACTTTTAAGCCATTTGGCCTCTATTCAGCCCATCTCACTGTAGGCATTTAACTGAGTTGTCTAAATTAATCTTCGTCCATAGTCACTATGAGCAATTGAACACTCAGAGGGTATAACAGGACCCAGGGATAAAATAAATCCTTCAGAGGTGGTTCTTTATCTCCACTGACAATAGAAGCTCCTTGCTGAGACTTGATTCAGCACCTAAAAATAGCAGGCTTGGGCCTTGCTTTCCTGTTGAATGGTCTGTTTGCAGTTTGTGGAGAAATCTGAAGAAAGACGTAGAGGGCTGTTTCTAAAGTGACTTGACTGGATGGCATGTACTCACTAGCTGAAGAAACACTTCATGTAACATTGAAAAATGCCAAGAGTCGCTCGCCATCTGGTTCCCTTTCACTGGGAAGATAGTTGCACTAGCAGCCGAGTGTCTAGGAACGTTGTGAGTGACATGTTCAGCAAGCCCCAGTTCTGGCAGTGGATTGTGTGAATGGGTATTTCAGGATAGTGCCAGTTGATGTTTCATTGTGCCAGATTCTATTTAAACTCTACATTCAGTTTTCAGCAACAAGTGAAACATGCTGAACATGTTGACAACTTCTTGAGATACGTAATCCCCCTTTGGAGGCGTGCAAACCACACAGGTGCTTAGACAGTAATCCTTGTCACGGTGAGATCAACAGATGCTCATCAACTTGAGGCAGAGACACGCCTGAGAGGGAACTTCAGCAGCTAATAGAATCTATTAGCCAATATCAGTTATTTTTGTGAGTGGACAGTAATTCACTTGAGGTCAGTGATTTCTTAGTGGTGTAGAACAGGAGTAGCTGAAAACAATTCACTTACTTCACAGGAACAAATGAAATTTTCTGGCCAAAAGAAAATATTGAAATAGGGAAATGTTTGTTGCTAATTTTAGTTGCTTCCATTTATCCCCGTTCTGGGCTGAAATTAATGGCATCAGCTTCAAGAGCTGCCCAGGTAGTAGATTTTTGCTGCTAGCTGAGTTTAATGATGCTCCTCATGCTCCATTTTGACTTGCTCTCAGATGTCTCGGGGGGGCACCCAATAGAGTCATGCTTTAAACACAGCCCTTTTATTGTAACTACTCCTACTGTAATCACTGGTGTGCCCAGTAAAGGCAGGAGTATCATGCCTGACAACATGGAGTCTTTCAGAATGAGACCACTGTGAATTTCAGGGTGAATTTCAGGCTTCTAGCCTGGTGTTGCCATTCAGAGTTGCACCCAGACATTAAGGGAATCACTTGACAGTTTATGTCAATGCACATTATGACATAGTTCATACCTTTATAATGTGCAGTAAGCTCTGGACTGACCTGCAGCCATGAGAAAAAGAGACTTTGTCACTGAGACACTGAAAGAGAAGTATTAGGGCACTACCAAGTGATACTGCCATTCTCATAACAGAGGCAGAAAAGAATTGTGATGCCTTCTCTGCTTTTCCTGGAAATAATTACTGAAATAAAAACCAAAGTATTGCCAAGCTGTAAGTAGGACACAAAGAGCAGTCCTGCATGATAGTCCTCTAGGTAACAGCAAGGCTACCACACATTTAAACTCCTTAAAACTATATTTGCTAATGACCCAGTTATTTCATATCATTTACAGTGACTTGGAAAAAATGCCATTCTGAAATGGCACAGTGGAGTACTTAGTGTATGGATTAGTCAAGGTACAGTCCCTCTAGCCTTCCTAATTCAATACAAACTATCTTTAAAATAGCCTTTTGCTGTATATTGAAACAGCATATATTTCTAACCAGCTGACATAAAGCAAGCTTAGCCTTTACTGTTACTCAACATTTTCTGAAGCACTGTTAAGCAGAGAGAAGCTGTAGGTTTGCTGTGCACTTGTGAGTTTAATTCGTTATGTAATATGTTTGCATTTCAAAGGTAAGAGCTCTGAGGGGGTTATATGTATAGTTAAGAATTGATTGGTGCTGTGTTTTGCAATGCAAGTCAGTGATCTGGATCTGAAATGGTAAGTTCTTGATGCTTAAGGGAAAGGCAAACAATTTTGATAGCATTTCTTGATCTTTAAGTGATTGTGGTTTATAACTACCTCAGTGTTTACATTTAGTACAGGTGCTACTAATAATACTAATATAATATTAATGATACTACTACTGATAATCCTCTGTTGTCTTATTAAATGCAAAAGTAAAGACAAAAACATATGGTTCAAGCACAGAAGACAGTACTTGGCATCTTTTGTGTACAGCATGGAAGGTAGCATATGTAATTGGTGAAGTTAAAACACTCAGCTATCTAGCAAACCCAGATATTGCCTACAGAAATTTTTCTCCCCCCCCTCAGCCTGTTTCAATCCATGCTGTTAAATAGAAAAAAAAAAATCACTATTCTTCATCTGTGACATGTCTGCATGTTCTCCAGAAATTTGCTCTTGCAAATCCTAGGGAGGATTTCAGATTTCTAGAACATACTGATTTTACTTCTCTAATATGATTAAGTTTTGAAAAGTGACTTATTCAAAATTGCTGCAAGGGAGGGTAGGTCCTGGAGGAGAAACAAGCCACCCTGTTTGTGGGTTGATCTCCAATAGAGAATTTTTTTTGGTTTCTAAATTGCATTGTAACCTACAATTCAGCACATTGACTCACGTTCAGCAGCGGTGCTTTTATAGCAACAAAGTGGAAAAAAATCAATTGCCTTTTAATGTTTAGGTAAGTAAATGTGATTGTTTTTATTCTCTGTGCAGCTGACAATATAATTTCCTATTAATTTTATCTGATTTTAATGCAAATATCTTTTAATCAGACTGCTCAAGAGCTAGAGGTGAGGTTGCAGCAGTTCTAAAAATATGTGGTATTTCAGCAGACATGCGTGATCTCAGACCTAGATATTTGCACAGGCTGCTGAATAAACACCTACCAGTGTGCTGAATGTAGTTAACTCAGTGCAGGGGGTGATTAAGTCCATGAATGATTAAAGAGAGCGTCAGACACAATCACTAGTACTAAAACATATGGTATTACAACAGCAGTGTGAGTGTAAACAAAGCACTGTATAATATGTCTTAGTTCCTTTTTACTGAAGTTATAATTGAAGGGCCTCACTTGGAGAGAATGGAAGTGTTTCTGTAGAACTATGAATGCTGTTTTCACTTTTTTTGTGTGCAGTTAAAACCAAAAATTATAGGTCTCCTTCCTAAGCCTTATGTCCAATTCAGTTCTGCAGTATGTTCAGCCCCAGAGTGAGCAACAGGAGTGAACTGTGGGGTCAAAATACTGCAAGGGAGACAGAGCAACACACAGAGCACAGACCTGGAAAAATTACAGTGTACACTTCAGATTTAAAACTGCTTTGACACTTTAGTTTGGGTATGGTGTTATGGTTTTAAGGAGTCAAGTGAAAAATTTAGAAATGGTACAGACTTTTCTTTGTTAGCTTTCCTGAAATTAAAAGGAAAGGTACTGGAATTGTCTGTTCTGGAGTGGAGAGGTTGCTGCTCTGGTGGAATTAGGTTTATCAACCAAACAGATTTCTTCCTCTAGAGTGGTGTCAGTTTTAAAATTACCTACATTTTGATGCTTTCCCCATTCACTTCAGGGCCACTCTTCAGAGAACAGTTCTTCCTTGCCACCTTACAGCAGGCTCTGTCACACTGGCCTCCAGCAGAGGAGAAGGGTCATGGTGCAGCACTCCTGCAAGCAGTCCTTGGGTGGGAAGCTTGCAAGGAGCCTTCCTTATAGGGGATCTTCAGCCTGTGGCAGTGTTTTGTGGTGATCCAAACTGGGGCATGTTTCTGGAACACGGGCTGCAAAGTTGCTGACAAAGCATGCTTCACATTCTTCCCTTTGTGTGGATCATTGTGGACATCCTCAGTGACTGATTTATTGTGGATTTTTGCAGTGGGACACTGAAGACATGCTGGTGTTGTTCCACCACCTCCTGATGAACTGACCTTCCCCAGTGGAATATTCTTTTCCAATGACCCTTCTGTTGTTATGATAAAAACCCCAAACAAATGTGCAGATACAAACAGCTTTATCCATACGTTTGCATGCTATTAATAGATTTGAGAAACTGTCATAAAATATTGGTGATTTTACTGGTTTTGTAGCAAGTGACTATACAATCAGTTGAATATATATTACTCAACTAAACCATATGATGTATATGTTAAGATACAGTAGCTAATAGCAATTTAGAAAGTGACATGCCACAGAGATGTCAACACAGAGACCATTTCTAATTGTTGGCACTTTGTCCCTGTACAACAGTATATTCTGTCACCGTATAGTGCATAATCCTCTGGTGATGGTGCCAAGGCCACCTTTCTCATGGTGTTAGTTGTTGGGAATGGTAGAAAGCTGTATGGTTCTCATGAGAATTTTGCTGCAGGAGTCTCTTGTGTGCCCAGTCAGTGTAAGATTGTGTCAAAAAATACAATGGAGTGCTCGGAAGAGTGTTAAGGACAGCTGTGGAAGGCTCCTAGGGATGCAGCATGCTAATGAAAGGAAAAGGGATGTAGTAAGAGAGAGATTCTGCTGTCCTTTCTCACTGGGACTACAAGCAGCATTTGGTGTTTTGACCCGAGGAATCCTGGTCCCACCACTGTCAGCAGTATGACTGTTGTGTGCTGTAAGGGAATAGAGATTGACCATAGGAGGCCTTGGAGTAAAGACTGTCTCTGTTGCTGTTTCTCTTGCTGGTTATTTGGTTTTGATGGTCATCATGCAACAAACCATGTGCTAGTTTGTGGACAGTGATAGAGAACAGACCCTGTTTGCATCCAGCCTGGAGAAGATGGGAGCCTGTAGTCATCCCTGCCTAGGTATTGCAGTTGCTTTCATTCAGGTTTTAAGAACGTGTTGCTCTTGAGGGCCCTGCTTCACTTGCTGGCTTGGCCAACATGGCAGCTGTTGTGTTCAGTGATGCATCTAATGTGGCCATGAGCTATCTGACAGCCTTGTCAAGCTGAGATGGCCTCATGTTGGCTTCTGGGCCAGCGTGTTTGAACTCTTAGGATCATGAGAGCAGATGTGTTGGAATGGGAGCAAAGCTATCATATATTGCATAAAAATGTATTTCATGGGAGTGTAATTTTTATATGAGGCTGTTTCAGGCTTGAGCCAGGCTCCATAGCAATTGCTCTCTAACCTTGTGCTTGCTTCTGGATCTATGCTTCACCAGGTCTGGTTACACCTGGGAGAGAGTGCTAAGTCAAGAGACTGATTCTCTCCAGGAGAGCTGTGCTTTAGTGAGTGGGGACAACCTTGAGCAGCAACTGTGTGCAGAGTGAGGGCAGTGATTCAGGGATTCAGTTTGTGGCCTGTGTTTAATAACAGTTGGATCCTGGACTAACTTCTCTTCAGGTGCATGTACATCAACTTCAGGTAAATAGAGATGTTCTCACAATGCAGTAAATTAAATGCTTGTTAGCAGAGTCAGCAGCTTGGACAGCTTTGTAGAACAGAAGGAAAGGTGTTTTGCTTCTGTTGTTCGAGAGGAATCTCAGGGAAAAACAGCTGAAGAACTGCTCTGCTGTCCTACTGGTTGTATTGGGGGAACCTACTGCTGCTGGGAGGGCTGAAGTAACACATTTATGAAAGTGCTTTGAAGGACTGTGATTGCGTAGCTCTGGAAAAGAACTGTATCACTGAATAGTGTTTCTCCTTTTCTGACTGGGTGTCTTGGAGATTTTTTCCATCAGGTAACCCATTTTCATAATGAAAAAAATAGTAGACTGAATTGTACCACATCAGAGTATCCTAACTGCCACAGGCATACTCAATAGAGGTTGGCAACCCGCTTCAAACCCGTGTGTTCCCTCCTGTTCTCAGACATACCTGACAACAAACGTATCTGGTGACAACATAAAATTGTTATGGTAGGATGTGCACGTTTAATTATGTGTTTATTCAGTGCTGAGAAACTCAAAGTGTTGGAGTTTCCCATTTAGAGCATGTCAGCATCTCAGCAATACAGAACAGTGTCTTAGCTGAAGCTGATTGTTTTCTTCCTCTCTTCTTTTGGCAAGTAATGTATAGACTCTGAATCTAGTTTCTGTGTGAGGAGTTAAAAGAATAATTCCTAACATTTCAGATGAGTTTGGCAAATTATTTCTGCCTTTAAAAAGTAGGAATGTAATTGACTTCATCTTTTGTTTTTCTGGTGGTTGTTGTTGTTTTTGTGGGTTTTTTGTTTGTTTGTTGTTCTGGGGTTTTTTGTTTTGTTTGTGTGTGTGCGTGTGTTTTGGTTTAAGTCTGATACCTTAGTTGTTTCTGTTTGAAGCTAGCTTTTTATTGACAAAATTTAAATTGAGATATTTGGCAAACAACAAGTGAAAATTCTCCAAACTATAAGATTTTGCTCAACACAAAGCATTTTTTTTTCAGTTTTCTTCTGAGAAACATGAAAAGAAAAAAATGGGTTTGATTTCCTTTACTTGGCGAGAAAGCCAAAAAATCAATTATTTAACAAGTTACGTATCGAGCAAGTGCAGAGACTTCGTGGATTGTAGGAGGCAGAGAAAATACACTATTCAGTACATCTCTGCCTAATTGGAGTTATGTTCAGCTTGCAGCTCTCCAGAGCTGCGTGGAAAATAAAGTAATAGGAAACAAACCCATGGATAATGCCAAGCTGCGTAAGAGACTAGAAGAATGTAATCTTTAGGAAGAGAAAATCAGTGAGTTTGTGCAGGAAGAAGGTAATGCTGTGAAGGAGATATGAGAGAGTACAGGATTTTGGCTCGTGAGTGTTTGTTTCTTTGGCTATTGGTTTTCACAGCTTGTGATTACAATTGCCTGATCATTTCCTGGTTCTGTGGCCAGACGTTGGTGAAACTTGTGTATTTTAGCTGCCACTGTGAAGAGTGAATTGTGTGTTTCATTCCTCAGTTCTCTTTAGGATTGTTTGGAAATAGAGAATTGAGGAGGGTTTGGGGACACATCTTCAGAGGAGCTTTGCTAATTTCAGTTTTGTTCTTCTTCCTGAGTAGTTACAAGGAATGGAAGTTTCCAGTGAGGAAACTGCATCTTTCCTTCTCACCTGGGAATTGTGTGCCCTTTGCCAAACACAAGCTCTTCTGCACGGTTGGATGCATTTACTGGGAAGTGCTGTGAAATTTGCTCCCCATCAGTCCGATGTGTCTTGTTTAGAGAATAAAATTGTTTTGACCAGAGTGCTGACAACTATCATTTGGGAAAGTCTAACTTTGGAGGTGAATACATCTCTGACTGCCAGCGCTACTTTTGGGGTGACAGATCACTTATCTTAATCAATAATCTACCACCTCACAACTGTCCTGATAGCTTCCTTGCCAGATGACTCTGCTGGTAGTCTAGAGGATTTCTGGATTTCTGTCAAGCAGATTGGAAGCTTTGGCTCTTACCAAGCTGATGACATCTTTCCAATGGACGAGAAGATAGTTTGCTCTGTACACTGAATTTGGCATAGGTCACGTTACTGTCCTGGTGTGAATGTTGGCAGATGTAGATCATTTAGGTAGCCACCCAGGTAACCTTGGGAAAAGGTAAAATACTCACAAACTTACTTTCATTTTGACAGAATTCCAAGGCACAGGTTGCTTTTTCTTTCTGTGTAGAGCCGCGTGAGTTCTCTTACTCTATTTTTCTTGTAAACCTGGTATGACTGTTGGGAACTACATTTCTTTTCCCAGCAATATTTTTTTTTCCTCCATGACATTCTAAAAACATTTTCAGAAACTTGACAATCCTGGTGTGTGGAAGCCTCCTGTTGGTACTTCTGGCTTGTGCTCAGTGCAAATGAACCATCCTGCTCCCTGAGTGGGTACAGTAGCTGGTAGAGGTTGGTGGTCTTCTGCATCAGCTGTTCCTTTGGGGTGGGTACTCAATATTCTGTGCATTGACACATGCTGGGCCGAATTGGTGCTCTCACTCTGTGGCCTGGGGCCACAGAATGGTAGGAGGAGGAGGAAGGCACCATGCAGCAGAGATATTTAATGCATGAGAATCAATGATGCCTCAGGACACGTCATGAACGGACTGTAATCACCACTGTCATTCCACAGCATGACGGCTCTGGGTGCCAATGTTTGCTGGAGACTATTTGAAGTAGTGCCTGATGTTCTGGCCTCACTATGTTATTCTCCCATTTTTTGCCTACTTTCTTCAGGGACAGCTTCAGTTTTGGACTTGTCATTGCTTGTGGTTCTTGGTGGGTGGCTGCTGTTTAAGTGATGGTGGTCAGTCAGCTCTAGCTGTGATACAGCAAATTAGCACCTGTTTGGAAAGGAATGGAGCTTTGGAGGAATTGATCTAAGTGGTTATAAACACAATTGATTTACACAACATTTCAGGTGAAAAGCTCGCTTGCTTGAGTTGGTGGAATAATGTGGCTATAAATTACCTTTGGGTTTATTGCAGTTGGCTGCTGCAGCGGCTTTTAGCAGTAGTTTCCATTCAATGGCACTCCTAATTCAGGGCTGGTTTACCCCTGCTTGCATTCTGTAGGTGTTGCACTACTCTAGCACCGATTCCCTGGAGTTATAGTACAGGGTGAACAGCGTAGGAGTGTAGACTCTCCTTTCATAGCAAGAAATTGCTAGTGTCTATTTCGGGGAAGAAGTGTGAAGAGACACATTTCAAATACCTCTTTTACAGGAGGAAGAGTTGCCATGGCTAACAGCTGTGAAACATTGGGTCTGTTCCCCACCTCCCATCTCTTTGTCTTGTGATGAGTGAGATGGGAGAACCAGGTTCATCTCCCAGACTTCTGTGTGGCTCAGGGTGGCTGGAGGGACACTTGTATTTGCTGTTGTTGGCTTCACCAGAGATGGTTCCTGAGCCCACAGGAGCACCAAGCTGAGCAGCCTCTGGAGAGGCATCCTTCAGAGGCAAAGATGCAGAACTGGCCTTTTATTTTGGGGATTTTGTATGAAGAAGTGAGACTCCAGAAGGGTGTTCTTGGAGTCCTTTGAAGGTGCCTCTGTGATCTGACCTCATTGCACTGGTACACTGGTACCTTTGCTGGACTTTTCACACTGTGTACTTTAAAGCTCACAGTGTTTTAGGAGCTTCTGCCTTTTGCTATCTAGCAGGTGTGCCAGTCACAGAAGGTATTTCTCTGATTAACCAAATACCCTTTCAACTTTATCTTTTTTTTTCTCTATGTTTTCTCTCCCACTCTTGCTATTGATAGAAACTTACCCGTTTTACGGTCAGTCTGTTAGTCATTATGCCTGCTTAATTTTGGTAAAGCTACTGTCAATAATGCTGATTGTGTGCCATCTTCAACACCAACCTGTGGTCTGTCTAAATGAATTGGGCAGAAGGATCCCAAAGGACAGGGGGAAGGAGGATGTTCTCTTCAAATGGATGGATTGCAAAGAGATTGACAGTGGTGAATGAATACAAAGGAAACACAGTTGAAACACATGAGGCTGTGAAACAGGAGCTCAGGGTTTACAGTGTTTGAACACATATGTGTTTGTGTCTTAATGCCCACATCCAAGAACTGATTTCTAGGAATAAACTGCCAGTCTGGAATGAAAATGGACTTTAAGACCCAAAGTATGTGCTCTGTGCACACTGTAATTACATTGTGATGGCAATTTTGGCACAGGAATGAACTTGAACTAACCTTTCAAAAACTCATTCTTCCTTCAGGAGTTTATGATACCAGGTATGGACTCGGGGAACATCATAGGTTATCAGATGGGGAGGAAGGGAGAAGCTATGGAAAGATTAAATTTTGATGGCATTTTAAATGTAAACACCCAAACTGTATTTGATCTTTCTCTAATTCTGCTGAAAGTCAGTGACTTTTAAATGCTCCCGTCATTTTTGAAAGTCTGGTTTTATTTCCAACTACAGCAGAGGCTTATCAAAATTTTACCTTGGCCCTTGTGAAATACTCAGGCGGTGCTAGATCCAATAACACGTTCTCAACAGAGCAATTTTCCCCACTGTCAGAACTGGCTGTTGTGCTTTCTGTTATTAATGAGGGAATTATTGTTCCCTTTAGGTGAGGTTTCCATGATATTTGCTGCTTGGCACTTCAGAGACTCTTATTAAAGAGCCGTGATGTGATTCCTGTGAAGATTTTGTGAAGTGTGCATTAAATGGGTCACTACACACCAGATAACATGAACAATATCTGCACCACTTCTGGGGACCAGCAAGGAAGGCAGGCTTAGTACAGTTCTGAGCTGTCTATCAGCCACTGCTTGAAAGAAACACCACATACAATTTTAAAATATTCCCCTTTATTCAAGTAATATTACCAGAAAAAAAAAAGAAAAAAAGAAAACCACCATTTTTGTGTGTGTGTGCTGGATTCATAGATTTAGGTCGCAGGCTGTAAATGAGCGTGACTCAGCTGTGTGAATAAATCAGTTCGCTTGATTGTGGGATGAATTTACACTTCCAAAGCTTTTAATAGGTAATGAATATTCAGGGTCTGCCACATGGTAGGAGATCTAAAATGAAGGCTTAGATTCCTACAGCCTTGGCTCTCACTCATCGCGCGTTGTTACGACAGTGGTAGAGCAGCACTGCTCTGATCCCGCGGTTGTTTCCTCTTTGCCGCTGCTGATAGGAATGCAGCAGTATGATACACGAACTGGTGGCTCTAGCAGACAGGTTCTTATCATGCTGTATTAATGCTCTGAGCGTGTTGTCCTCTTAACACTATTTGTAGGCATCAAATGGAGTTGCAGAGGAGAAGGGGACTTGAAATCTCTTGGTGGCTTGCCGAGGAATCTGGGAGACATCACTCAGCCCAGCCCTCGAGGCAGAGGGGCAGCACCGGAGTCCTTTTTTCTTTTAGGGTAAAATGCTCAGCAATCCTGAAACTCAGTTCTCTTAAATGGCTTGTTCAGCATACCTAAAATTGCAAATGACTCCTGAGAAACCCAGTTTTGTCTCCTCTTGGGTATAGTCTTTCTGTATATGAGCTGGGTTATGGGCTCTTCAGGGTGAGAGGAGCTTTGTTCTGTGTTTGTACAGTGTGGGGTGGACTGTACTCTAGAACTCTGGGCAGAAACACAGGGCAAATAATAAACGGTAAGCTCATGTTGTTCCTGGGGAAACTTGTCTCCTGCAGACTTTTTTCTTTCTTTCTTGCAAAAGAGATGATCTTTGATTCTGATCAGTTGCAGGGTGGTTCCCCAATCCTGCAATCTGTACAGTAACAAGAAGTGGAACACTTACCAACTAAGCTCATGCCAAAAATGACAGCTCTCCTGGGTTTTTATGATCAGATACAAGATTTGAGGTGGTAAAAGCCTGTATCAGTGAGAGTCATGACATTGCTTTGCACAGTAGAGCCCATGCTGATGCTGGAAGCAGTCAAATGCATCAGACTTTCCCGGACTCTGTTGAGTCACTCGGCATCCTGTAATAATTCCTAATTTGTCACTTTTGAAATACTATTCACTAGTGGAGGGGAAGGGAAATAAAGACGCTGGTGCAAAATTACCCAAGTTAACAGTAGACTACAGCGTGGCTGTGAAGTGGTTTAATATTTTTGCTCGCAACAGAGATTTCTTGCCAAAGCTTTCTATCAAATTAGTCTGAAAATCCGAGTTCAAGGTAATGGGGTATGAAAAAAGGATTTGGCAGTGCTGTGAAAATCTTAAATCAAAAAGGGTCTATACAGCATCTCAGCAGAGGTCTCCTTGGTACAGCCCTTCACTGCCTTGCATGTGCCAAGACTGAATCGTAGCTGATGATAAAGTTGAAGAGGTGACAGTGCTGATCTGGAATATGTCTGGTTTAGGAGTAACATGCACAGTGCTGCCACAGCAACTTTGTTAGGTTTCTAAAAGGTAGAGGAAGATGTCTTTAACAGCATCTTTGCAAAGAAGTCTGGTACAGCTTGCACAGCATCTCCTCCTCTGCATAAGGATGGTCAGACACTGACAGATAGCCTGATGTGTGTTGCAGAATTTCTACCACTGATAAAGGCAATGAATGAGAGGAAAAAAACTATAGGCTTCAGTTGTGCCAAGCCCTTAGGTATATGCTCAGATCACAGTGATGTTAGTAGAGTCTAGGTGTATGAAGACAAAAGCATTGATGGTTTATGTTTTACAGGGAAGAAGTTGAATAAAAGGTTCAAGTTGAATTAATCTAGCAGTGATTTGTTGAATTTAAGCTTTTTTTTTTTCTCCTCAAGATTGGGGACATCTGTTTTAACAGGATTCTCTGGAAATTAATCTGAAAGCACAAGGGATGTAAAAACTGCTTTCTAAGGTTTTAACCATGCTATAGAATTCCACAGCAGAAGTACATTTTATTATTAAATTCTACAAGCAGAGCAGAAATCTGTCATTTCCATTCACTGCTGTAGGGTTTTTCCAAAGGGGAGGTTAATTTATTGCTTGATTCTGTTTTATTATCTGTAAGGAGAGCCAAGCTGTGGAGGAAGCTGCTGAGAATAGTAGTAAAATCTTAAAAATATTAAGGTTGTTGGGAATGCTGAGATATTATTAAATCAGCCTCCACAAGCTATAGCATAATATTCCTGATGAGCCAAGGGCTACCACTTTGAGAGATAACTCTAATTAAAGGCTGGGAAACAGAAAATGGAGAACCAGAAACTTGTGTTGACAGACCGAGGATTTGAACCTGCAAAATTTTGAACTAGCACTTAAGTGCATGTTTGGCTGCTTACATGAGTGGTGCTGACTTCAACAGGCTATTTGTGGCCTGTTGAAGAAAGCTGTTCTGCTGGGAACAGGTAGGAACACCCCACAAGCATGCTGCTTCCTTTGAAGCACATGCTCTGCGGTTGTGCTGAACTGGTGCTGAACTGCTCAGCATTCCTGCAAGGCGAGATTCTGAATAGCAGAGTGGGGATGGGAGGGAAATTAGCTCACTGATCAAGATGTTCCAAAGTGTATCGTCAAGACAGGTCTGAGTCAACAGTTTGAGATAATGCTGTCAGACTAAATGATAACACAAAATATTCTGACAACCTCCTTGGTCTGGAAACAAACACTGCCTGTTCCTTGGCAGTGATTTCTGATTAAACTGGGGTCTCTATTTGCCAACAGCCCGATGCTAGCCACTGTGACTCAGGCCATTGACTCCTCATGTTTGGCATAAAACATTCAAATATTTAAATTAAGTAAATTCAAGTGGAAAATAGGAATCATCTTTTTAAATAAAAAAAAAAAAAAGGTGCTCTGTAGCGTTATTAAGGATCTCTGAGATCCACGTGAATCACAGAAAGCAGTGAGGAAACTCACAGACACATGCCACAAAATATGTAAGAGAAGATTTTTGATCCAGGTACCTGCCGTCTACAGTTTGC
This sequence comes from Megaceryle torquata, assembly GCA_024611175.1. Lineage (NCBI taxonomy): Eukaryota > Metazoa > Chordata > Aves > Coraciiformes > Cerylidae > Megaceryle > Megaceryle torquata. The sequence goes on from JANIJG010014708.1 coordinate 41,820, forward strand.
AGTTATATCTGACCTTTTAAAATAACCCAGGTGCAGAAAAGGTGCTTGGATACATCCCATCTAAGATGAGCTTCATATATACTCCTACCTTCCTGAGAGTTCTGCTCTTTGCAATAAAGAGCAATCAGGTTAATCAAAATAAGTGAGAAAAAGGAAGATCTATGTAGGAAATACTCCGCTGGCTCCCTCAGGTATATAGTACTTTCATAGTAAAGTCTCACAGACTTTAAGGGCAGAGACCTAAGACTGAGCAGTCTTATGGGCTGTGTGCAGCTGTCTACACACCTAGTGAAAGGCGCATGCTAAACACCGTACCGATCTTTTCCTTCACGGTTTGTTTTGTCTCCCATCTGTTTTCTATTTCTGTGTCTGTCTCTTCTTTTTGTTATGCTACTCTAGCCCTGCTTTGAAGCCCTTTGCTGGATTTATGTTCTATCTTGCTTGCAGGCTCAGCAGTTTTTCCAGTGACTGCTGTCATACACCTTTCTGCTCTTAAATCTTTCCTAGCTAGCATAGGTTTGGCACTCTTAGTGAAGTTCCTGTCTTCTGTGGGATTTCAGAGGGAGATGAGGCACTGGAGTTCAAAAATATGAACAGCTTTGTTTATCCAGACCTGAAGAAACACCTCCACCAGCTAGACGGCGTCCTCAAATTGGGACTTTTTCTGCATGTTGGATTATCTGTGCATTGAGAACAAAAGAACATACGCAGTTTCATCAAGCTGAATTACAGTAGGAGGATTAAGAATAAAATAAATAGGTTTGTATTCACTACATGAAGGTCTGTCAACATATTTTGACAGTTCGTTGCAGGGGTGCATTAGTCAGCATAACAGCATGTTAGGTGAAAGTGTCATATCTGTATCTGGCAGGAGATTGGCCAAATTACCTGTAAACTCTCATGATTATTGCTGTCTTTAAATAGCTGCTTCTTATATGCATTTTCCCCATCCATCTTATTCCTAAATCAAAGATGGGGTCTTGTCAGAAGCTGGAGCCTGAGACGTGGCATCTCATTTTCTCCTGTTATAAAAAGGCTGAATGTATATTGCTGCAGTGGACATAAAGTTGCTTTTCCATGTCACTGTCTGGTCTGAGTGTTCCTGAACAGAGTTTGACCCATTGCCTGAAACCAGCCTGTAACATTAGAAACCCATTGTGGGGTTACCCGCCACTCTTCCCTGCTGCTCTTTATGAGTATGTTGCTCATGCCAAAGAGAGCAAACCCAACCATTATGTGGAGTCAGACCATATTCTGCACTGCAGTTCAGGGTTAGGTTTGTGTCTGCTTTCCATGGAAAGGTTGAGCATATGTGAATGCGACTGAGTATGACACAATCTAGTCCATCAGCACATGGAAGTCAGGTGATACAGATGTTTAGGTGTTCTGAGAGCTGGCTTGTTCTTCATGGGCTCCTCTCTGAGGGCTTGAAAAGTATACTAGTCTATTGAAGTGGCCAGGAGGAAATTTCCTTGAAGGGAAATAACAATTAAGTTGCAAAATCCTGCATCATTTTGCACCTTTGTGGAGCTCCATTGACTTTAGGAGGGTTCCCTGTGTCTACAGAGGATGGCCAGATCAGAGCCTAACTTACTAGCTACAGGTGCCTTGAGGAGGAGAGGAAGAGGGTTGGCTGTGTATTTAGAAGAACATTCTTTACCAAGGGCCATGCTGATTAAAACAGAGCAAAAAATAGGTGCAAAGAAAATTAATAAGCCTCAGAATCCTTGGTATAGAGTGGAAGAGAGTAAGGTGCCTTTCCTGGTGTCTGTTCAGTATATTTAAAATTGACTTGGATTTTAAAATTATAGAAAAGGCTCAGCAAACAGTCCTGACACTTTCAAATCAGCTAAAGGGCACTCAGTAGAAATGCTAAGGGGTGAGTTGTAGTGAGCACAGAAGGGAGAAGGATGGAAATACTGTCTCAAAGGGTATGGGCAGGTTTCTCTGCAGTACTGAATGCAGAAGACTAATGAGCAGGGGCTGAACAGACTTGCGACCACTGCATTTCTTGTGATCTTTCTGTGGTGTTCACTTGTTCTTACCAATGAAAACTGTGATTTGTAACCTCTGTCTACTGTTTAAACACAGATCTTCTTGTTCCTGATTTAATTTCTTGCTCAGGAAGAACAAAAACTTACTTCTAGCTCAAGTCTGCATCTTTACAGAAAGAGTAGATACGTCTGTGGCAGCGAAGGAAGATGCAGTTCTAGTCATATGCAAGATTCACAATTTTACCTGAACTGGGCTTGGCCAAACCTGGAACAAAATGCCTGTGAGGTCCAAATTAAAACTTTTAAATGCAAACTGAGCACTTGTTTAAATCCTTTCAGTATCTTTGTCCTTGTGCTAAGATTTCACTGATCTTTTCAAACAAAAGCAAACATCTTTCATCTTAGAGTGACTATCTTTGGTCTTTGCTGCTGAAAATCCCAGAAGTTTTATATTCTCTTTTTCATTCACATAAAAGAGATAACAACAGGGAGAACCTCTCCATCCTCTGATGCTCTTGGAAACACTGGAACATGAACAAATGAAAATAGAAGCTTTAGTAACTTCATGGAAGACCACCTGGAAAACTTTAGAATTTGTCTTTGCATGTTATTAGATGAGCAAATTCTGTGTAGGATTTTTATTCCCTTAGATTGAAGGACACTTCAAGGGTCTACCTGTGTTCTCCATTACTCTAGCATTGGTGTAACTGAGCTTCAGTAAAATGCCAATTTATGCCACTCCAAGATTGGAATAGGGCCTGCGATGGTTCTGTTAAAGGAGCCGTACCAGTTTGTGCTCAAAGCTCAGGACCCCCCTTCTCCAAACAGTGCTGTAACATTTATGCAGAAGAAACAACACAGTGATTAATAAATAGTGCAGTTCAGTGTTTTAGGAATATAGTGCACTTTTAAATATCTGTGTCATTTGTTTTCACTTCCAAGAATAAATATTTTACATTATTGTCATGATTTTAGTATCACTGATCCCTGTTTGTGCTTGACTTCAGTGGCCCATGCTTAAAGTCTTTTCCTCGTTCCAAATCTTTACTGGTGAGTTACTTGCAAAGGATTTTTTGCTGCCTTTTTTTCTTCTGTCAGAATTGGAACTTGCTGGCTGTATACTGTATGCTAGGTGGTGATTTCTTTGGCATATTTCCTTTCTTCTTTGGCAGGTCCTGAGTTTGTTCCATTCTTTTTATGAAGTGAAGTGAAAAATGCTAAGCACAATTTGCAGTGACTTTCTCTTTGGTTTAATCAGGGCTTTATCTTGACATTGCCAAACGTGTAAATTTTGTCCTTTTGAAGACGAGGAGGAGTTGATGTATGGGAGCTTTGTCACTGGGCCGCACTGGCTGTAGATACCGATCTGCTCAGCAATTGGTATGTAACACAAGTTTATTTCTGGGGTGGGTAAGTGGAACCAGTATTACAATTTACTGAGAGTATCTGATAAATTGTTCTGTTCAATACTCATGTGACACATGATGTTTTATTGCTGCCACCTGACCCTCTGAATATTCCATTCTCCTCATGTTTTTACACATCGCCCTTCATTATTTGCTCTGAACAGGCCATGAATTTGCAATATCCTGTGCTTCTGCTTCCCAGTCTTATTTCCAAAAGCTATAAAGAGCAAATCCACATTGGTGCTGGACAGTCCAGATGCTGCCTGTGGATGTTAGTCTCATGTTTTGGATAAGTATGAGGCATTAATCTGCCATGCAGTGCAATACTCTGGGGAGCTGCTCTTGAGCACTCAGTGAGGTCAAAGGCTACAGGGACTTTTCAGGAGCCTGTGAAATAACAGCACAGATCCGATCAACTGCAAGACTAGAGTTGTGTGCTGTGGTGAGATGAAATTAAACCAAATTGTGTAATGCCAGCATTTCTGACTGCATGATTTGAAGCCTCTGTGTGTTTGAACATGTTTTCTTGTGAATGGAGTGCTGCAGAGACCTGTAATGTGAGTGGACCATCCACATACTGTGTATCAGGAGAAGCACGGTGCAGTTTACACCACATGGTCTACCTGTGTCCTAAGCTGAAATCTGTGTAGATGCCACGGACAGAGCAGGACACTTACTGCTGCAGCACCAACTGTAGTCTAAGGCTATAGGGTAACAACTGATTTTCCGTACAAATCAATGACAGTAATATTGAAGGACTGAGACTGAGACAAAAACACTTGGAGCCGTTCCCAGGTTTGAACAGAGAGCACAGCTTTGTCATGTGTTTCTTGGGAAAAAGAAGAGCCTCCAAATCATTTCACTCAAGCAGTGCCCTTGCTAGAGAAGAACAAGTTAATTGTACATCTGACGCAGCAGGAACCTTTCTGGCTTGTCTTTCAGATGAGATGACAACTGATAATTATATAAGAGCTACAGGCCGACTATCCTCTATTACTCCAGCATAGCTCTGAATGCTTTCACTAGGGGAAAAATAACACAGAGTCGTAGAAACCCTTTGATTATAGGGAAGGAAATAAAATTTGTTGTTGCTTGCTCTTACCCTAACTAGCCAACTGTTAAATCTTGCATTTGCTATAATTGCACACAGTGTTGGGAGTGTTGCTGTTATGTTTCAGGTCTTACTCTGGTGGGTGGCTGGAGGAGATCTGCACATCTAGCCAGACTTCTGTCTGTGTTTTTTGCTCCATCAGGATGCTTCCAGTTTGCAAGGGCGGGATTTAGGATGCAGTATCTGTGCCAGCTTTAGCGGTTATCTCGTGCCTAATCTCCTGCTCTTGCTGTATCTGCCCATCTCTCAGCAGTAACCTGAAGTCAATGTCAGTGATAAAATACAAGGTAGTTGAAAGCGTTAGATGGAATCTGGGTGTTACGTCTGCTTGCAGGTTGTTCCCAGGTACTGTATAAACAGCTCTGTGATTTAGTATAAAATGTGCAGTATGTGCTGGGACCATTACTCTACATAGACCAATTACTTTGCTTTCATCACTTTTCCCAGTACTTTACAGGAAGCCTTTTTCACTTATGGAGCACCAGTTGTGCAAGACTTGTAATATGCTTCGGTTAAATGATAATGGGAGTGGGAAGGAGGGAAGAACAATATTTCTCCCAGCATGCCATAAACTTATGACAGGCCCCTGTGACTCAAATCTGAGCCCTGGGATCACAGTCCAGCAGAGAAGGAAAGCTTGCACACAAGAATGTGATTTTTTTGCATCAACTTCCCCAGAGTGTTTTGTTCCGGGGAAGCAGAGGGCATTTTGTATGGTGGGGTTTTAATTCTTTTTTTCCTTAATCCAATTTTAAAGCTTATATAAAAGATCTCTAGCTAAACAGGCTGAGGACTGGATTCCTGTTACTGAATTAATAGCTCTGTATATTTGACTTAGTGTCAGGGTGATGCCCTACACTGACAGCTAGATTTTGTCTTGTGTTGCAGCTCTCTTTTGGCTGATCTGTGGCAATTTCAGGCCTGCCCTCTAACTGAAGTAAATAAATAAATAAATCTCTTCTTGCACGTTTTAACATGGCCTAAATACATATATAAGTTTCCATAAATGGTCTACCACAGAGGTATTAGGGAGTGCAGGGTTGCTAACAGAGCAGAAGTGGAACCAAGCCTTCCTTGGGCCTTGTGAGCTGCTGCCTAATCTATCGGCCAAGCTAAAGAAACATTTTCTTTCTCATCCCTCTCTCCCTTTCCCTGTGTTGGTTATTTTTAGAATCTCTCCACCTCTGCATGTCGGCCGTGAGAGCTGTGTTGCAGCAGATGAGAGAACAGGCCAAACAGGACTGCATAAGGCATTTGCTTATTTTCATATGCCCGCGATACGTGCCGACTGCCCGCTGTAGTGTTGTTCCAGTGCCTGAAGTGGAAGAGCATTTTATTTTTCAGTAATGAGACCCCTTCACACAGGACCTATCATAAGAATAGATCTAGGAACAGAGAAGCATTTGCTTGACCTCTTAGTAGTTCTTGAAGTGCAGTAATTGCTGTGAGTACTTAACTTTAGTGTTTACAAACCTACATACGCACACAGATTTGGATTCACTGTTGTAGCGTTTAAGCGTCTCACTTGGTATGTGCTTATTTGCATGGTCCTGGGGGTTTGGGGAATGGAAATGCAATGAAATTAATGACCTGTCCATGATGAAAACACCCAAGTCTGTGGTAGAGTTGGTAATTTAACACAGGTCTGCCTGGAGCTGAGCTACTCTTTCAAGAACTGAGACTTACTCTGTATGGGAGGTGCTGGCATGAGTGTGTATGTGTGCACCATCCAGACCATTTCAGCACAAAATTAGCCTTACTAATTTCTTGCCCTCCTTCCTTAATTGACTATTTACTTAACATTTGACCTCCTTTGATGTACTCAAACAGTCTGAGTTGGCTTTCCCTAGTAGTTCAGTCTGCAGCTCTTTATTCAGGCAGAATTCCCTTTATACTACTTATGCTCCCTCTGGAGCAGAGCCAGCAGCTCCTACCCAGTCTAAACCACAGCCTTTTAGACAAGAAGCAGATTTTTTTCACCCTTGTCATTAGATGTTTTATATGCACTTTGAGAGTTTTGCTTCAGTGAGGACAACAGCAGCATCCTGGGGCGGGGGGGAGTCTGTTTCTGTAAATGACAGGTTTGTTGTTAAGTTCAGCAGGCACTAGAGAAAAACACATCAGGAGTTGTACAGCAAACTCTTATTCTCTGGAGATACTTTTCCAGCGTCACAGATTGAAGAAGCTTAGAGCACCCTGCATTCTGGGTGCTTGCTTGACGCAGGCAGAAGCAGTGCCAGTGCAGATGAGATCCTACTGCACTTTGCATTGTTGTGTCTTTTGGGAAGAGAAATCCCTCCCTCGCCCTTTCACACTTTTATATCTCATCCCTATGCTCTTAAAGCTTCTATGTCTCACCTTCCCCTCAGGAGCAGCTTTCTGGCGTTATGGAGTGATGCTTCTTGTCTCTTCTGAATGATGTTGCTGGTGTTGCTGTGGTTTTAAATGATAAAGAAGGGGGACCCTGGGGCAGTAAGTGCCTCAGCTTTGTCTGCAAACTTCTAAAGATGAGCAGTCAGCCTATGCACCTTAAACTACCATGAAAAGACAAGAGGAAGAGAGTGTGATTTTTTTTTTTTTTTTTTTGAGAATAGCATCCTATTATATTCTTCTCTGAGCAGATAATTTATTCTAGAAGTGACAGATTGTCTAGTCTGTTTGAGGCACTAGCCTGCAACTTGGATCTAGCTGTGGTTGCCACAGATTCCCTTTGCTGTCAATATGTTGTGTATCCAGGCATAGAATGAACCATTGGACCACATCTTAGAGGTGCTGTGTAGGTTTGAATGGCCAGAATGAGAAACCTCAAAAGACTATTGCCTGTACCTGATTCACTGATGCTCTTAAGACTTTGGTCTGCAAGACTTTATCTCAGCATGCTGTATTAGCACTAAATTTATACCTCTATTATATGTCCAGTAAGATATTAATAGCCCACGTAGCAAGTGTCTTTTGGAGTAAGTGTAGGCTTTCCTGTTTGAATAAGCTGAGTATTGATCCTGAAATACAGGCACAGGAAAATGCTTCAAAACCAGATGAGAAAAGCTAGAGCTTAGTCTGAGAGGTCAAGTACACAAGAATGTAAAAGTTACTTAGAGGGTTAGCGCAGGAAGAAAATGTCCTAGAAACTGAGTATCCCATGTTACAGGGGAAGTATTTTCTATTGCTAAGAGAAACAATAGAAACTCTTGGAGAGAGAAGCAGTTTTTCGGGAGTCTGACACTGAAAAGTGAGTCTGCAGTTTACAGCTTCTTCCTGATATATGGCAAAACTTCTGGCAGAGTTCCATTAAGCTGCTATCTCTGTCAAATCCCTTGGTAAGTCTCACTTCTCCTGCCGAGTGCTGTTGCTTTTGAGAAGCTTTACGAATGGTGGAAAAAGCTTGCTATTAATTGGCTTATCCTTGCTGCTGATCCTGCACGCTGACCAGAGGTATTCGGGTCAGTGGAAAGGTGCCTAGTCACTTCTTTGAGCTTTGGCCCCACGCCACAGCTGGCCTGTGCAGGGTCACACATGTGTTACTGTGCATCCATCCAGGCTGTTTGCCTCTTACCGTCTCTCAGGACTCACAACTGTCCCTGGAATTGTCCCTGGAATGCAGCCTTCTGTGACAGTGCCCCCCAGCAGAACAGCCAGAGATTGGTGGGGATCTCTTAACCCAGAGGAGGTCTGGCTGTCTTCCTCTGGTGCTGAGACCGAATACACTGGTGAGGTGGGTGGCACTTGCTTGGTTCCCAACGGATGACATCCTCCCCAGTAAGCAGATCTACAATGAGCCTTTGATTTCATGCAGCTTTGTGCTTAGGTTCATTGGTGGAAGGCATTCAGAGTAAAACTCTGCAGCTTCCCTTGAGCTCAGCAGCACTTGCCATTCATCTTCCCAAGTCTTTTGTTCACCCACATTCCATAAAATCGATAGTAACAAGGATACAAACATTACCTTCTAATATTTCTTCCCTTTGTATAATGTTTCCTTCTCTTTCTTTGGCATGAAAGTTGACCCCTGGCTGGTGCTGATGCTACTACTCAATGGTGCACCGTTCAATGTGCACTGTGCTCTCAAGACTCTTCTTTTGTTTCATTTTTATTGTTTGTTCATTTTTATCCCAGACAAAGCATGTGCTAGGGCAGCAGCCTTTCAGAGGCCTCGCCGTCATTATCTGTAAGTGTGGCAGTAATTCAGTCATTGCAGCTTTCCATAATTCTCACCAGTGCAGCAGTGTAAATAAACAGGGAGCAGTGAGACACATGATGGGAGCCAGAAGCAATTTAGCCACAAGAGTTTATCATCAAGATACAAAACGCCCTGAAGCAGGGGAATTGTCTCCTCTGCCAGCTCATGGCTCTCTGACTGCTGGCCAGACAGACGGTGCCCTTTTTTTTCACTGACAAAATATTTGGTTTTGTTGTGCTTCCCCTGATCTCATCGCTGGATGCAGCCTACGTGAAAAAGCAGTGCTGATGCTGTTCCAAAGAGACGTGGAACCTCCCTGTATGCAGGAGATCAAAGATACCTACACAGAGAGTTATATTGGGCAGTCTCTGGTTTTGGTGGCTGTTTTTTGAGAGGCATTTGCAAGATTTTCCTGATGGTTCCTTTAAAGAGGGGTTCCTATTACAGTGAAGAGCAAACCCAAACCATTTTGTAAACTCTGGGCAGGTAGTAACGTGCCGTGTTCTGTGGCTCCTCACCCCATCTAAGTCTGCAAAGCGATGGAGTTGCTGTTTCATGAGATGTGTGGAAAGATGCCCTTTTCATGTACATTTGGAAAACAGTCTGTACTGCTATTTCTAGACCCTAGAATGATAGACAGCCTAAAACCAAGAATGCACTGAGCAAAACCACACAGCTGCTGAGACCAGTGAATGTGAAGGTTCAAGACAGGTGCCTATTTGTAATTCTCAACACTTCAGTTTTGTGCTGGTTCTGCCTAATGAGTCTTTGACAAACCTGGCAGCAAAGAAATTCATTCTAGACCGATGAAGGTGGAGTATGTGCTGTAGATAGGGAGTCCTGACTGATGGACTGTATCTGAATGATGGTGGCCACTGGAAAGTGATAGCCATACAGAGAAGGTTAAAGTCGTGGTATGAGACAAGTTTGATTAAAGTCATCAAATCATCATGATGCCTTCCAGCATCTCTTAAATAAGGGCCTAAGTGTGTTTGCCAAGGTTTAGAAATTTATGGCAAAAGCACTTTCCAGAGTTAAACACCTCCCTGTGATTTTGGTGATTTATGGATTTTTATGGCCATTAAGTTCTTCTAGCATGACTTTCATTGTATAATGTAGTACAAGTGGTTCTTGAGTCAAGTCCAATGCTCCTGGCTTTATTCAAGGTCAGATTTAGTATGGTACTAAGGGTACTGTTTCCCCCTCCTATCTACTTCCCTCCCCTTGTTAGCTTTGTCTGGTGTGATGTGAGGTTTAATGATGTGATGACAGCTCTATGGCTGCCTCACTACCTCTATACCCCCCTCACTGCTCCCCTACCTGTGCAGCACTTGATCATTTAATAAAAATGCATCAATCTTTATTTGTGAGAAATGTAAATTCACATCTGGAAAGAACAGCAAGGCTGAGCTGTCATCAGGTGCAACATTTCATTGTGGCTCAACTTTGATATATGTAATTGATTGACAGTTGTCCTATTCTAGATCACCTTCATCCAAACTGCTCCCAGAACACCATGAAGTGCCTCCAGGACCACATCCACACTGCCCACGTTTGACAGGCTTTGCAGCTCCAGTCCACAGGGAGCTGCAGAGACCTGTCCAGCTGGTGGGAGACAGTGCAATTTGTCCAGGACATTGTGTTTGTCTCTGGTCCCTCCAAGAGTCAGCATTGGCAGGATGCCCATCTCTAGTATCTGTCCACCTTGCCTGTGAGATTGTTATTCCAACTCTTACAAAAAGTGCATGGATCCTGTCCAAACCAGTTTGATTAAGAGATATGTCAGCTGCTGGGTCTTCAGCAGGTCAGGCTGCGGGGTGAGGTCCCGCAGTGGGGGTGGGAGTGCCACCCTGCTGTTTCTGAGATGCCAGTACCACATTTTGACACCAGTTTATTTTTCCTTTGGTATTTCCCCTTGCATATTGACCAAGCTGCACCCCTGAGGTTCCGAAGTCAGAGTCTTCTTAGGGAGATTTTAAGAAAATACGTACATAAAGGGCTTCACTGAGTGTTGCCCCTGAAGGGTAAATGACATCCTTGTTACTGTAACAAGTATCTTCTGAGCACTTGCAGATAACACACATCAGAAACTGAGCCTCTGGAAATGCAGGAGGAACAGCCTGAGGTTTCTTGAGACTGGTACATGTCTACCTATTAGTGGTGGACTGGCTTCTCAGATCCAGCACCGCAGTGAAATGCGGTTGGGTGATGGCCTTGCAGTATAAATCTATTGTGATTTCTGCATTCTCTCACCACTTGATTGTAACTCCTACAAGACATCTTTATGTTAGAGGAAAATAGATGCAAGCACAGTTTTGGCAGGTTGAGAGACGGTGGTGGCAGCAGAATCTCTGAGTATGTGAGAGAAATGGCACTCTGGAAGGTCTGGAAAATATCCAGTAATGTTTTTGCCTATTTAGGGATTTCATGGGGGATCAGTAAATTGTCAAGAGTTTTTGAACTGGTAACTGTGAAGAAGAGCCTGTGAAATGAGAGGCCAAGAAGGGGGAGTAAGCACCTGCTCTGATTTTTAAAGAGACTCAGCTAGTTTAGAAATAATGTTTTACTGTATATGTTATATCTGGAATTGGGGTGAGGTACAGGGAAGGTGATAAACTAGTCCGCTCACCTCTTGTATAGCTGCTCCAAAACAGAACTGTAGAGTCTGACTGGCAGTGGGTAGGAGGTGGTTTATAGTTAAGATAATAATTTAAGCTCCAGTGACCAATTCTTACCTTATTTCTGGGTCCATTTCAGGAGAGCTTTCCTGATTCACTGGAAACAGTTCCTGTTCTGGTTCTACAATAGGAGAGTTAGCTGTTTTTTCTTTCCAAGCAATTAATTTTCACTGTCTGGGGCTCTGCGTTGATGTGTTGTCATAATACCTACAAGGAACATGTATCAGCTGGAAAAATCAAAATGACTGTGTTTTTCATCAGACTGGTTGGATTTTAATGTGCAGAAGAAATGAGTTCACATACTGATACACAAAGCATCAACAGATACAAAAAATAAATCAACATATACCACTGAGAGATGATAAATATATACACATTGACAGGAAACACAAGCTATATACCAACCAAGTGAGAAAGGCATCAGTAGAAATGAGCAAGACCAGAACAGTAACTATCTTACAAGGCTTTAGGAGGAAACAATTTCACAAATCAGGAACAGCCCTGTGGACTTCTGTGCTGCGTGTACGGGCGTCAACAAGTCACAGTCCCACATATAGGTGGACAGAAAGGCCTCTGATGATTATTATCTTAATTGATGGCTGGACTGGGAACAGTCACCTGCTTACGTGAGCCTGAGATGCAACTTTTCAGCTGATGGAAGTCATCGCAGAACCACTCTTACCTTTCCTGGTGTAGACCAAAGGGTAGCATGAGCACAGGACTAGTGAGTACCAGCTGAATCTGGCTCGTGCTGTATGGTTACTGTTTGTTACTGGTTCTGTTGTGGAGCTCAGTCCCTTGTGTACTGGAGGAAGGTTAGATGGGGTGGCATCTCAGCTATGGAGTGAGGTGCTGTAGGTGGCCACTGTCCTCTGTGTGGTGATCCCAGGGACAGCACACCTGGTGCACAGTGACTGAGGTGCACAGCCTATCATCAGGGGCGCACAGGCACACAAATACCCTGATTCTGTACACAGTGATACCACAGTCCAGCTCGTATTTCTGCTCAGGAGGGTAGGGTTTTTCCATTAGCCAAATCTGTTTCAAAATCTGCTGTTTCTACTTGGTCCCTGGGCCCAGCTGTCTTTACAGTCCATCTGTTTCTAGCTAAGAAGAGGAGGTAAAATCACGTCAGCAGAGCAAACTCCCATTGCATCAGGTAATACCTTTTCAATAGTGTGTACAGTGAGCGGAGAATACCAGGTCCAGTCCCTCACTGAGATTCTTATAATATCAATACTAAATGATAACAGTTGAATTAGGTACACTTCTAAAATACAAAAGTACAATTCTGTCATAACTGCACTTTTATTTTTTTTTTATATTAAGCTTTGGATCTTTTTTCCATTCAGCCTTCTAACCGTTAAGAAGTACTTATATGGACCAGAATGTAATGGTTAGTAAGGATGCAGAGTATAGGAAGTGCCTTAACATGAAGCAGCCTTGTACAGCTTCTAAGGCTGGGAAGAGCAGAGATTTTCTATGCACACAGGCTTTATATTTAATCTGTTCCTTTTTACACAAAAATGATGGCTGATGATCATTCCTTCTAATGTCTCCACAGTGTAGATCAAAGAGCAATGTCTGGTTTTATGTGTGATTTTTATACAGTGAAAATTTCCTCCTTTGCAGTTTGAATGATGCATTTTTGTATAGGGGGATTGCTTGTGATACAGGAACAGGAGCTGTGAGGGGCCTTCTGGGCTGTTAAATTGCCTGGAGCTGGCCGTGGCAACACAGTCCAGGGGAATTAGAAAAGGTTAACGCTGCTGGCTGTTGAGTGCTGTGGTCAGGGACCTGTCTGCTTGTGTGGGCTGTTGCAGCAAGGACTCCCTCCTTCCCTCAACCCCTGGTAGCTTTTCTCTTTGTGGCGTTTGTTGCTCTCCTCTCTCAGCATTAGCAGTCCTGACTCGTCTCTGCCACTGCTGTCACAGCCTGCTTGTCTGTGCTTCCCTTGTCCTGACGTCAGTGCAGTCAGCTGCTCTTCAAACCTGTCATACTTCAGACTTGGTAATTATCCCATCGTAGCGAGTTGTACGTAGTGAACATTTCCTACTCGTGTTTCTTTGGGGGAAGGACATTATTTCCCAGTCACAGTTTTCTGAAAGGTTAAGCATCTTTCTCATCAACTAAGTGGAAGATTGTTCCTTTAATCATACCTTTCTGCCTGATGTTTGTCATCTTAACTAATGGGTGTCTCCCTGTGCTGGATTCATCCAATACTCATTCCTCCCAGGATTTGTGTCAAAGCATTAATTTATCGTGAAATTTCTTTCAGTCAGTTTAATTTCAGGACTGATGCTCAGGCATTTGCATTTGAAATGTAGATCTCAAGACCTACATTTTATCCTCTACCCGTGAGCATGCCGACAGCCAACCACATTCCCTTTCAACACCTGGGTTCAAAACTGATTTCAGGAGACCAAGCTGAGACAGCTGAGGATGCCCAAATGGTGCTGCTCTGGGCAGGTCTCTGTCTGGCTCTCAGAACACAATCTAAATTGTTTTTGAAAGCAGATGTTGCGTGTCAGACACAGCACTGTGTTTGATGTTGTTTAATTAGTTTATGTGTTAAGGAGAGAGTAACAATGAAAGCACACAGTCAAGAGAAGTATAATGCTTGCTTTGAGGCTAGAAATCCAACCTGTAAGGATGTTGCTGAGAAAACTGTGTGATACCACAGCTCAGACATGTTTTTGACCTGTGAACCTGAGATGAATGAATGAAGTGCCATCATATGGCTGGCAAAAAAGTGTCTTGTTCTGATTTTGCATAAGCCATGCAGTCTGGACTCACTGCCTGGGGTTCAGCACGAGCCTGGAGCACCCTTGTAGCAGTGGCACCAGCTTTAGGCTCTGGTCTAGTGAATTTTCTGCAGCTTCTGTTTGGCTTTAGGCACTGTGTTTTCATTGGTATCGGGGATGTCTGAGCTGCATGCTGTGACCTACCTACCAGTCATGATTCAGGCTTGCTCTGTTCTCCCCACCTTCTCCAGCCTCTTCCTGCTGGTGGTTGGTATTTTGTTTGTTCTCTGCATATGGTAACACCTCAATTAAAATGTGACTGCAGATGTGTCAGCACGGAAGGCACTTTGTAAGTGTTGGCTGATGAGCTGCCACTGTGTGCCCCACCTCTCTTTCCAGTTTTACTTCAAAAAATGATAATTATTCCTGGAGCAGATCCCATTTGGCTGGTGTCTCACAACTGGAAGCCATGAAAACCATTATTCTGTGTAAGTTCCCTTTATGTACTGATGAGCACGATCACACACGCCACAAACTGCAGACAGGAAGAGTATTTTCTCTGAAAATGAATCAATGCTGCATCGCTTGTAGATAAGCCTGATGTTACCCAAACGTTTTCCTCCTCATGGTGTTTTCCTCCTCATTGTTTAAAGGCAAAGTATGCTGCACCCTCATGACCAATTGCCTGCATCTCTGGAGGTCTGGCAATTTTATGCTATATTTGCCTTACGCTAATGAAGGAGATGGTAATGGGCTGTGCTTCATTTCAGTTTGTCACACGCAGCTTTTGCTAACAGCCTTGTTTACCAGGAAGCCTTGGTTTCAGCTCTAGTAGAAATGGAGGAGAAGGTGTTAATGTAGCCTTGCTTATTTTAGCGAGTGAATCGGTGGTTTTAGGAAAATAGTTCAACATGTTAACCCTTTGTTTCCAGGACAAGACAAAAAAATCCCTGGAGAGTGAACAGATGGCTCTGGCATATTTTTAGCCTTGCTCTCTGTTCCCATGGTATTCCAGACTGTGTGGGATTCCCCATAGACTGTTGTAAGATTGGTGGGCCCAGCCAAATGTTTTGCAACACAGCATCAGAGGGAAGGAGGTAAATGGAATCCTGTTCAAATCTGCTCTGTTTAAGTAACTTGAAATGAGAGGTTCTCACATACAGGATCATGGATGGTGAGGGAGTCTGTAGAGAGATGTTGGTCCTATGGTTCTGGTGCTTGCTCATTGTCAGCTGCTGCATTACATTAGGAGGGACAAAATAAGTGAGAAATACTATTCTAGTGATATTGCTTGTATAGGCAATTGATGCTTCCAAAGGTGTACATGGCAGAGGAAAAACATCAGGATTTTTGTGGTCTCTGGCTTGCAGATGGGATGGGGAAAGTTGTTTCTGTAGCTGTTCAGTAGTGAACAGTTTCTTTGGTGTGTGTACTCTGAGTAAGTGCTGAAAACTCCTTAATCCCAGGCAATGATCCTTTCTTGGGTATGTTTATATTCAGAGCTATTCAGATGCATTCTGTTTCAAAGTTTATTAGTGATTCTCTGGCCATAAACCATTTTGTTCTTTAGGTAGAGGTTAGTCAGTGAGGTGTACAGTATAAGAGAAGCGATTCCTTACATGTAGTAACTTCTGGGTCTCAGCTGTGGTTGGAAATCCTAACAGTAAGGATGTTAACCACAAAGTCTGGGAATGTAGTATCTCAGGAATTGTATTTGCTGTTATCCCAAATTAGGTTTGTGTCATCATGTGTATTAAAGACTGCGGGTGATTTCTCAACAGAGAACAGAAACCATAGCATCAATTTCCCCAGCACTGCCTGGATTTCTGTTACACACACACATTCATTGAGGTTCATGGAGTATTATGTTCTCTTAATAGCTTATTTGCATTGTAGAATGTTTTAAACAATTCCATCCCTAATGTGTTCTCTCCGAGCAGTACTGGATGGCTCAATCCTTTACTGTCAGAAGATAACAAAATGCTATTTGACAGAAAACAAGATGCTGATAAGGGTCTGCCCAGCAGGGCAAGTTTCATTGCCACACGGAGGAGTTTAGTAATACCCGTGTATTGTATTAGGCCAAATCATTAGTGTGTCTCATGTTCCATGGAGAGTCAGGCAGATGTATTAAGAGGTGATGGACACCAGTCCATAGTGTTGAAAATCAGAAGGCAGACTGTAGTGAACCAAACAATCTACAGCATGGACCAGCTTGGGGCAGATTTCATAGAATCATTCTGGTTGGAAGAGAAGTTCATGATCAGCAAGTCCAACCATTAAGCCAGCACTGTTAGGTCACCTCTAAACCATGTCCCTGGGATCTTTCATCACTGTCTGTGGTATCGTCATCATTATAGTGTGCTTTTAATGTGGTTTAAATACCTATGTGGCAATTTTAAAGAGGAGGAAGCCAAACCAGATGAAACAATTTGCTGGTAACAGTGTGCCACTGGTAAACTTGGAGCTCTGACCCCCATGCCACAGCCCCATGGTCACTGGATATCATCTCATTCCCCAGCAGCATGGATCTTCCAGCCTAGGAATTTAAACCTTACTGCCCTGGAAGCCGTGATATGAAACCTATAGCTCCTGCCCTCACCACTCCCATGAGCTGAGAAGAGCCAGTGAACTTTCCTCCTCTCCTGTTTGTCACTTCTGTAAAGAGCTCCAGCATCTCTCTCCCAGGTGCAGGCAGGCGCAGCTCAGCAGATGTGGAGCACTTGCTGTCCTTGCACTTCCTCAGGACAGCAGCTGACCTCCTGGATGTGTGCTGCGGATCCGCAGCGCTCCACCATTCCCCTTTCAGGAGTTCAGTGGCATTCACCAGCTGTCTCCCACCTGAGTCAAGATAATGCTTACACAGGGCATTAATAACACATGACCACTGGAAGCTACCCTTTTTCCTTTGAATGCACTCAACCACCTGCAGCGTCTCTAAAACCACCTCTTTCCTTCTGTGGCTTTATAATTCATGGATATGTTTCACACGCTCAGCAAAATGCCACATTGTGGATGTTTTCTCCATCTGGGTAACTGGTGGATATTTTTCTCCCATTGGAGAGGTCTCCTCATGGACCTAGTCTTGTGTGTGTTGCTAAACCCAGAAAAGCCAGTGAATGGACTCCCTTGAATTTGATCAGATTTTTTTGCACTGGAGCCATTAGTAGATTACAGATTTGACAGATTTGTGAATTTGCTCAAAGTCAAGGCCAAGACTATTCAACAAATTTGCTTATGTCATTTAGGAAACAGTCTCAGAATCTGCCTTCTAGCTGGTAAATCAGGTGTCCCCAGTTAGAACAAAAACTGAAACCATCATTGCTGTTTACAGAAAACTTGCAAACAAGCCAACATTCAGGCTTGAGGCCTGCTGATAATGCACCAAGGGGCAATGACCAATGCTTGAAATGCAAATTCAAAGCTATCGTTTCCTGCATGTTTTGGGATCAGACAGCAGCTGATGGAAATTCATGATGCAGTTTTCAGTGATATGAATTATTTAGTCTGCCAGAACTGAATGGCGAGAGCAGGCTGATCGCTGGACTCGTGATTCTGAAATGCCAATCTTCCGTGCCTTACGTGTGTGACTAGGAACACGGTCCTTTGGGTGTTTTAGGATCAGGCTCAAGGAGAACATCAGGTCAGCTGGTGTGATGTCCTGAAATGGTGACAGCACAGCTTTTAACCCACTTACTCTAGGCTAGGTAAATCTTCCAGGTATATCCCATTGTCTTCTCAAAAGGCCTCAGATGAAGGAATCCAGTTCCTTTTGGTATTTCTCGGGAATAAACAACCATGCTGATGAAAAATTGTGCCCTGTTTTTAATTTGTTTTTGTTCAGTTTTAATTTGCAGTTAATGGTTCTTTATGTCTTTCCTCTGCTAGACTAGAACCTGCAATTTCCTGCTTGCAGAAGTCTTTATATCTAGTAATAAATCACCACTTGGTCTCCCTTTAGCTAAATTAAACAGATAAAATTCTCTTTAGGTTTGGTTGCATTAAGCCTTTTCACGGCACTTGAATGTTATGTCAGTTCTCTGCAGCCTGTCTCAGTATTCAGCATCTCTTACGAAAGAGGGTACCACAACTGTGTTAGTTTTGGTTTCTCCAATGCAATGTAAAATAATTTTCCTGTTCTGCTTCCCAGAATTGGCAGAATACTGCAGAGAAGCCTCATTCCTCTCCCCTGCATCTATAAATCCAAGCTCATCAGAAGACAGTCCTCTCTCAGTAGATGTGTAACTCCTTTTCCTTCTCTTCTGTATTCTTTTCTAGTTTGTGACCTTGCCTGATGGTGCTTTAAACATATTCTGTCTATATGGGCTTCACTTATGAAGCTATCCAGAGGAGCGTGAGACTGTCTGCACTGTTGTTATTTATCAGCCTGTCATCTGCAAATTTTATCGTCATGGTTTTACATTTACTTCCACTCTGTGGATGCAAACACCAAATAGCTTCAGAGAAGGACCAATCCTACCAAATCCCAATGGAGACACTGGTATCCTGCACTAATGGGTCTCCTGAGCACCCATTAGCCTGTGCAGCTCTGATGTGGCAGGTTGGTTTTAGTAGTAGTCCTTCAGAGGGAACTAATTAATAGATGGATTCATCATTTAGGAGGTTTATATAAATGAGGAAACAGCAAAACCTGTATCTAGTGTTGCCTGTAAGGAGGCAAAGTAAAAAATTGCTGGTGCCCAGATGGCAGTGACCAGCTGCAGAGTGAAGTACTGGAGGCCCAGGACCTGGAGCGCAAAGGGAAAGCAGGCTGGGGGAGGGGAGGGTGGCAGTTTTTGTGTGGCCAGGAATTACTGAGCCACAGCGGCAAGAGTCCCTCTTGCTTTGTTACTCAAAGCCCTCAGTTGGGACCGGGGACAGAACAAACAGCCCTGTGCAAAACTGAGGGTGGCTGACTGAAGAGGAGCCTGACTGAAGAGCTCTAACATCCTGGACCACCTGGCTGCTAAAAATGCCTGAATCCGAGGGCTGGTTAAAAAGCTGGGGTGGGTCTCAGCATACATGGTGGCTGCATTGCCGGGTGCTGCTCAGCTGGCACAAGTTTCTGCCTCTGCATTTCCTACTGTAAGGACGTAAACTTACGTCCCTTCCACAGATGTGGAAAAGGCTTGTCTGTTAAAATCAGGACAAGTGGAGTTCTGCTGCTCGCTGTATAAATTCTGCAGGAACCTCTCTAATTCCACCTGCAGCATTTACATATTTAATCTCCTTTTGCTGTTCTTTGAGGTTTCTCATAAATGTTCCTGCTTCAGGAGATCCTGCCCAAATGTCGCTGCTGCAGCACAGCCTGACCTTTCCTGCAAGTGCTTGTCTTGCCATTCTCACAGCTCCCAGGTGTTCTCTGTTTGCACTTCAGGGTGAGACGTGCTTGCAGACTCCTGCAGTATGAAGGCAAACTGCTGAGATGAGTTGTTTATTTCAAATGGCATCTTCTGGGATCCTGCTATAAGATCTCAGTGGATGGAGCCAGTGTGGGGTCCCTCAGAACTCAACTACATCTAAATCTAATGAATATTCTTTATGCTTACAAAATCTCTTCTGTGGTGGTCAATTTTTGAAGAAAAATCAGTGAGGTCGGTAGAGGTCTGAGTTCCTTCTTGCCTGGAAATGGAGGCAGGATTCAGTTCCAGTCAGGAAATCTTTTCTGGAAAAAAATACCTAGTTGTTTTGGCAGTATCAGTACAAGAGCTGGCCAGGAGTCCTGAGAGGGTTCCTTGGCCAGAAGGTGAGGTGCCCCTATATTGAACTCGCTTGCAAGAAAAGATCAGTTTCAATAAATCTCTTCTGAAGTTTGTCAGTGACCTGACTTCTCTCCTTTTCCTCCATTCCCTCTGCTACAAAAATCCTTTCCCTTCATCTCTTAACAGTCATTCAGATGTCTGGTCATGTAGAGTGTGTGGTTATACTCTGAAGTACCGTGAGTCCTTGGACAGTCGGTGTATTTGGTGATGCTGGGAAGGGAATTAGCTTGAGCAAAAGCTAAAAATGTTCCCCTTGCCTCTGGTTAGGGCAGCAGATTGCAGTGACCCCTGCACAGCTTGGTATGTGCCTCTGACTGGCTTCTTGCTATTTTAAGAATGTTGGAGGTAGTCACAGGTTTCTATTTTGCATCCTTGGCAGGATGGTGGCTGCTTCAATTCTGAATTTTATCCCAGGCAGCACAGCTACAGAGGACTCTTTACAAGGCAGTCTGGATTTCCCTTCGGCAGGGAAGGCTGAGTCCCACGTGGGGGTTCTGCTCTGTGCAGCAACAGAGAAGAGTGTCCCCAGTGCCAAACAGTCTCGATCATCATGATGGCTTTTTGATGTTAAGCTCTGGAGCACATGTGATGTTCCCTGTGCTGCCTGTATGTATCACAACGATCACGTGGGCACTTCAGCGCTGGATTGTAGTAGCAGGTGGGTTTGCAGTCCTGTGTCCCTTCAGTGGGGTCATCAGAAGAGACAGAGCCCAGCACTGCCTAGAGATGCCAGGGCACAGGACTCCAACGTACCAAGGACCAGAGCAGACCTGCGTATTCCACGGGTGCAAGAACAGGCTGCATTGCCTGGTCCATTCACGGATCTAAAAGGAAAAGCTGCCACAGCCTTCTTTGCTAGGAGACAACCGTAGGTGGAAACCCAGGGAGCTGTTGACTGCAAAAAAGCCTTTGATGCCACGCAGCCCAGCAGTTAGGCTGACAAGCCCTGAACGTTTCCTGAGGCAACAAAGAAGCATTACAACTTCTGATGCGTTGCTGGGAGGCAGTCCTTCCTGAGAAGGAGGTGGATAGGACATTTTTTCTCTACAAAGTGAATCAGAAAGATGGTTGACACAGCATAGACAGCAAAGAGGATTTAAGGGTATCTATGACCACATAATTTGGCCATAGCTTGAAATTGAACTTAATTTAAGTAATGCCTTCAGTCCAGAATTAATGAGGAAGAGTTTCTTGCCTTATCCCAGAAAACTGCTGGTAAAAATGCATGATCAAGTGCACTCCAAGCTCGAAACTGTGCAAATATGCAGGGATTTCTGTACTCTACATGTGCATATATTAATTTACAAAGCCATGCAAGTATCCACCTAAATGTAGTGCCAGTTGATGAAAATCCTTGTAGCCCCTGGCCTGTGCTGAGCCCTGTGCTGATTAGCACTGGCTGAAGATGTGAGCACCAGTGGCATAAATTCCATCAGGCTGTTCTGTAAATTCTTCATCATCTCCTGCACTGATGTCTGTTATTTGCATTATAAAATCTAATGGAAAACCTGCAAAATTAGATTTAGAGGAAACTGGATACTGAAGCACTTTGCTCAGGTGATAATTTAATTTACTGTTAAGATATTGCTTAGACCTAAATGTGAACATATTCTCAATTTCTCCATAATGCACACACCCAGGCATATAACATCTGATTTAATTTTATTTTTTAGAGTAATAGTATATGGCTGAGCAACAGGTAGACTAAAATCATTGGATCAACTTTGAGAAACAAATTTACTGTGCCAGGTTCACTGGGAACACCCAGTGACATTACTGTGTTGTAGCACAATATTAAATAGTGAAGAGGCTTCCCAGCTGGCTGCAAGAATATGTACATTAAAACCTGAAACACAATTTGTTGCCACTTAGCAAGAGACCTAGAGGAAATAGGATTCTCTAAGGCAACCCTGCAAGAATCTGAAATTGTGTTTACTTACATTACAATGATGGGAGCTTGCCATTTGCCACAGAGAGTTACAGGCTGATCTCATAACCTAGAAGACTGGTGTCTGATTAGATTTTGTTGCCATACCCATGAGGGGACAGCTGCTCAGCTAGTGGCCACACCAAAGTCTTCATCAGAGCCTCTGGAGCCAGGCTGCATTCAGCAGCTGACATATCTGCCATATATTTAAGCTACTACAGTGGTCAGGAAAATTTTCAGCTGTAAAATCTTGCTGCTCCCAGCCTCAATGGCTTGTTTGACTGTAACGTTTTGAATGCCCAAAAACAGTTTGAAGAAAGGAATTTTTGCCAGCACTCCATCTTTCTATAACATTTGTATCGTTAGTGAAGGTGAGCAGAGGTAACACTGGCTCAGCTTCCCCCTGTCAAGCGTGTCTCTACTTAATTGGTTTCAGTAGGATTTCCAGCTAGTCTTGTATGCATTAAATGCACATCACACTTTCTGGAGAAGTGGCTGTTTTGGAAACAGAAACATGGTCTTCTGCTGCTAGAAATTAGTGGGGCTACAGTAATCGCTTGTGATAGCAGATGCAGGAGTTTGATCATGAGTCGCACGATAGCTGACAGCTGGGCTCCGCTGCCCGGCTGGCAGGGCTTGAGTTGTTGAAGTCTTCTGCAATAAGAAAATTCTAACTTGTCATGGGCTCTGAACTCATCATGCAGCTTCTTATTTGCCCTGCCTGTATGAGCTGACTTTTTTTTTTTTTTTAAATAAGAAAAGGAGAGGGTGAAAGGATTCAATGTAAGGATCAATTTTTTCCTTTCTCATTCAACATAGAATTTTGCATGTGAGTGAAAATTCTGTTATTTTCTCATCCAGATTTACTTGTTCTGAGGCCCTTGGCTGATGGTAGCGCTTACTGGTACAGAAGGAATTTATAAGCACTGAGAGAAGGAAGAAGTGTCATGCGCACACATTAGTGTTTTATCTGCAGGGCTTTAAGAAACTGCTAGGGTTTTGCTAGACTATAAAAAAACCCAACAACAACAACAAAAAAGCCACAACCAAAAAAAAAAACCCTACCAGAAAATTGAGAAACTGGGTCATCTGGATTCATTTGCTGCACATCTTTCCAGCTGGGCTTTTGTTGCCGCTCAGACTGACATATCTGAGCTTGCATTGTAGTCACCAGGTTTGTGCAGCATCCTACTGTCCTTGCCTCCTACACTCATCTTGTTTGTACTCCCGGCTGCCTGGAGGGGCCAAATGAAGGTCAGAGTTGTGCTGCAGCTGACTGTCAGCTTGCTGACAAGCAGCAAGAGGCTGCCTGTGCCTCAGCGAGGGTACCTGCTGGGTGCCACAGGCAAAGGCACAGGGACACGAAGGGACTTAATGTCGTGCAATATGCTTAGCACAGAGAGAACAACCAGCTGGGGTGTTCCAGCACTGTGCCCCCCACCTCCCTGGCCTCTCTCCTTATTCTTCTTCAGCTACTTGTTTCTCTGCCCCTTTATTCTAGACAGAGAATGGCTCTGTTCAGTGCACTACGCAAACAAGCAATGTACTTATTGCTTATAATCTCAGCTTCACAGTTCAGCCTTTCTGATCACTACTCACCATAAAATAAGATTACACTGAATTTAAATACAGCCACCAAACTGGCATTTGCCCCAAAGAAGGTCTTTGCAGATTTTTCAGGAGGGTTTTGGGGAAGAAGGAGGAAAACAATTTAGACTGGAGAGGCTGTTGTATGTTATGCTGTCTGGAATAAAGGCACTTTACTCTGCACCAGATAATCCAGCTCTAAGACATGCTTTCTCCTTGCAGAATGTTTTGTTGTCTGATTCAAGTGAACGTTACAGATACTCTTCCACTTGGGGTCTTCCTGTAGAAGATACAGACCAACTGAGCACCATATGATGCACCAAGCTGAACGTATATTTTATCATCTTTTCTTTTAGGTGGAAAAACTGGCAAAGTACTTGGATCCAAATGATTTGGGAAGAATCAATTTTAAGGACTTCTGTCATGGAGTTTTTGCTATCAAAGGTACGTGCATATTTCTTAAAAATAATCCACTTCAGTTCCACTAATGTTTCTCTGGTTGCAGGAAATGGAATGATCAAGACATCCTCTGTTTTGACTGTGGTTATTTGTAGTTCCAGTAGGGCACTGGGAACAGAGCCAGTATATTTCTCCTTTATGTGCATCTCATGTATCAGTGGTAAGCAATGCTGGAGTTCCTGTATCCACAGGTCCTTGCGTATTGATTTGTTGCTAGTTTATCAGAACAAACATGGCATGGTTTAAAGAGAAATGTAGCAGAAGAAAGAGTAGCTTTGTGGTTAGAAGGCAGTGTCAAAAGTTTGATACTTCCAGGTTCTCATCAGGTTCTGCTGTTGAGTTACCTGAGGAAGTTATAGAGCCCTTGGGCTTTAGTTTCTCTAGTAGGAAATTTAAGACTATTATCCTCTACTTGAGGTATTTGCAAGGTATAGTTAATTCATGTTTTCATATTACTTGGGGACATGAATTGGAAGGAAAATGGTTAATTACAGGTTGGCCATGCAAGCCATGAAGATAAAAGACCAGGTGGATCAAACTATCCTCTTTGCAAAGAAACACAGTCCTTGGCAAAAGACATTATTATGCTTTATAGCTTAGCCAAAGGGCAACGAAGCAAAGGGTGGGGAGGGACTTTAGCCATTTTGCTGCTGATTAGTATTTTAGCTTCCTGTAGCAAAATAGTCCAGCCTGTCCTTTTCCAGACACATAATATGTCCTTAGTTAAGTGCCAGAGTGCTGTCACAGCCCAGAGGCTTCACTTCAGGGACAGGATGAATGTCACAGTGACCACAGTGTGATTCCAGGAGAAGCCTCTGGAGAGTCTGCTATGATGAGATTATTATGAAGCCATAATGATGCAAGAATGTAACAGCACAGACATTTTAATTAAAGTTTATGGCAGATGAGGACAATGTATAACTATGTAAAATTACAGTGGGAAGCTGTTCTCAGTCCATGTTCATGGAGACACCTTCCAAGGTGACACTGATGTGTTTGAAGAGAAAGCAATAGAAAACCCAGAAGGAAAGTTAATACATTAGCGTATAGACACTAAAGGCTAGAGGTTGTCCAGGAAAGTCTGTAGCAAACTGGGTTCTGGATTAAATAAGACACAAGCTCCATAAATCATCTGGTACTCCTCTGTAATTCACAGTCTGAAGAAGTGCACCCACGCACAAAATATAATCATGAAGGGATAGATGTGACCCAGAAGAACATTTCTTCTGTAATAACTCTGCTCTTATCCACAGTGGGCAATACCCTCAGTGGAGGAGTGGGCAGCTATGTTTCCTTTACTGTGAGGGACAGTGTGTGCATATTGACAGTTACTGGAGAGTGATGATGCCTTGGGAGTTTTCATCCTTGCTCACCTTGTGGGAACTGATTCATGTATTCATATCCTAAGGTCTAGTCCCGCCAAGATGTGACTGACTCAAACCCTCTGGAGGACCTTGTACTTCAAGTTTATGAATAGCTTAAAGCTTTTATGTGGAGCATATTATAGGTAGAGTCCAAATCACATCCTTGATGGATATTTGTATGTATATGTGAACAGATAGAAAGAAATCACTCAATTCTGCAGCATCACCTCGAGCTTTCTTAGCACATCATTAGTATTGTCAACACTTACACAGTGTCAGCGCCAAGCCTGTGTAACTGCAGGAGCAGTTGTATCTATTTCTGATAAGACATTGTTGTGCTTTCACAGGATCTCTGCAGAAAAGCTGGGTCTGTTGCTTATTTCACCACAGGGAAGTTTCGTTGGTCTTTAGCTACGAGATTTGCCTTAAAAATGAAATTGGTCATGTTAAAGTTCAGAACGGGTACGTCTGCCTTTCAGAATGGAGAGCCTCCACCATGTTACCAGTGCAGCCACATCCCAGGGGGAGCAGCAGGCTTGTTATGGAACAAAAGCAATTTGTCTTGGCAGCAACAGATTTTAAGTATGATTCTTGGACATCTCAGCTCATTGCAATTGCTTGGGGCAATCAGATTAATAGAACAAAATGAGATCCTCCTATAAATCCAGTGGTTTTTTTCAGTAATGGAATATAAAGCTTTGTTATTCTTAGCACTGGAAGCCAAACGTTTAAATTTGAGATTCACTGCCCTAATGCCTTGCCATATTTCTTATTTATGAGACTTCAAATTAATTTCTCTCATAGATGCTTGACTCTATAGTATGCTGAAGAAATTTTTTGTTGCACAGAGGTGATGTAGTATCAAGGTTGCTTTGGTAGTTTAGTGCCTTGAATTTGTTTAAAGCATGAGGTTTGCAGCATCTAGAACAACCAGTTCAAATCTCAGTAATAAAGAATTGACCTCTGATGATGTTGATTTGAGCATTTCAGATCTTGGTGAAAAACTAGATGTTGGGACCTGAAAAAATCCCAAACATCCCAGTGTTCAGTGTCTGCTCTGTAACTGGTTGGTAGCAGCTCTCTGCAAGGAAAAACCCCAAACCCTGGATCTCAGATCTGCAGCTTGGCCTCCCTCCTCCATAAGCCAGGCCATTGTACACTCTTCCATGATAGAAATGAAAAGAGGTTTGTTCCTTTACACGTGGACATTCAGCCTTGCCTTCTCCTTAGTGATTTGGAGCTGGATAAACCTCATGACAGATGAGTCATGTACCTCCACAGCAGCTTCTGGGACTATCAGGTGGAAAAGATGATTAATAATCCTCAGCTGCAGCATAGCAGGAACTGTGGGGAAGGATGTACTGAGAGGTCTCACTATAACAGCAGGGAACTTTGGAAGAGACAGAGAGGACTTTTGCAAGTGGAGGTATCTATGGTAGAGGGGAGAAGTGTGTTGGAGGACCTCACTCCCACTGTGTCTCTGGGTGGAATACCGGACAGGCAGGGTGCTTTCTATTTATGGAAAGCTTTGCTTCTTTTGCTGGTCCTTTGTGGATTAAAGGACTTTGCCTCAGCATCTGTGCTGAGCCCCTGCTGTTTAGACTGCTTTCCCCATGCAATTAGTCTCTACCAGAGCCTGGGACACGTTTGCCATCACACTTAAAGCTTTGAAGCAATTTCAGTGGAATGCCAGAATACAGAGGTTTTCCTCCCGTTGAAGCTGCCCTTTCTGTCTCCTCACTGCATGGCTTTATTTCTAATAACTGTGTCTGTCTGGAGAGCAATTGCCATGAAATAACACCCGTGCTCTCTTACCGAGCAGCGCTGTCAAAGCCAGGATAGCCTAGGAAGTGGCACTGCTTAGACTTTTTGAGCAGCCAGCACATCGCTCAGCAACAGAATTCCCAGTGGTTTCAGCAGGGTCAGTGTGGGATCCAGTACCGTTTGCTCAGTGGAGTCAATGACTGGTTTTGCTATACTGATTTGTACTGATCTAGTAAATATTTTCTGCCACTTGTAACACTTGAGTGGAACTGTTATTTCTAATGTGCTGTGCAGGCTGGTAGGTTCTGTAATCAGAGAGGTTTGCAGGACCAGGCTCTTGGTATGTTTAACAGGCTCTGATTAAGTCTGACCTGTTCCTTCTATTTTAAGCTTTCTGTTGTCTTTCCAATAGTCTCTGCCTCGATATTCCGCTTAAAACAACCCAAACCCCGACAAATAAAGGGTGAGCTCCCCCTGCTGACCTCGGTGTTGCAGCTCACAGAGATGAGAGAGTACAGCATGAATGCAAATTAATACAGAATTAAACGATCAAGGCAAATGTATTCCGACTTTATAGCTTATTTTAACCACGAAAACAATACTGACCACTGTGTACTAATTGGAGGGTAATGGCTTTCATAATGGGAGAGACTGAGCCACATTTGTACAGAGCATTTCTGCAAGAATGAATCTCTCTGCCTTATCACAATCATGATGAAATTGTACATCCTGTTTTTCTCCCGGAACAAGAAAGTCCTTTCCTCATCTTGCAGAAGTTTTAAGGACATTTAAGTTACGCTCTGCTACGGTATTTGAAAATGGAGAGTTGTAGGAGTTTTAACAGTGTGGAAGAGGCACAGTTGTGAATTTTATGCTTCCCCACCTGCAGCAACAGCAACCTCTGAATCTTCAAAATAGTAACACAGACTATTATGTACCTTCAGAAATCCATCTCTGTGCTTCCCTGGATCTTTAGGCATCTAATTACCAGAGTTGGCTGGAAAGCTTCTAGAAGCAGTCTTTGTATGAGTAGATAAAAGTTAAAAAGTGGATATATTTTCCTATGAGGTTCTAGCTATTTTGATGAAAATTCCAATAATACAGTTTCACCCAAAGCTTTAAAGAAATGCTTAGAAAGAGAAGCTGTCTGTTCTGCTAGCTCAGTCTGTGGAAGAATATGAAAATAATACAGTTTGAAATATGACAGGAGGGTTTCAGAACAGTTTTCCAAAGCAGAATATTTCTGACTGCCTGTTTCACTGATTTTATTGTTGTTATTATTATTATTATTTGCTTTTTTAGTTTCATTCACATGCTCCAGAAAAACACGTTTCTTACAAAACCAGTGCCAAGTTTTGACAGTGTCTTTTAACTAACTTTAAAATCTAACTTGCAGTCCTGTATCTGAGAATAGCATTGTACCAGCTTTGGCTTGAAGATCCAGTATGGAACAAGAGATGGATGTGTGCAGTCATGTAAAAGGAGTTTATCTGTATTTGCCTGACACCTGCATTTGTAATATACCGATACCTAAGCCTAGGACAGCTGCACTAGCACAGGAATCTCAGTAGAGCACAGCACAAAACCTCAGAGTCCCAACGAACCCATTTAGGCTCATAGCTCTACATCTCAAACTTCACAGTATGCCATAACTGGAGGTGTTTTGATGAATCTATCCATTCTTTTAAGAATAACTTATTGACAGGAGCAGTACTTGGGTTGGCTCCAAGGAGAAGGCCCATCACGTAAATGTGAAGAGCTGAGCTCTCCTGCTGTAAATTACACTATAACTGTTTAATGAACTGAAGTTGGTTACTCTTAAAAGTACTTCAGAGTTTTCAAAGACTCAACTAAATTTTACTAAGTACACCCTGAAACCATAAATGAGTCTACTACACCATTAAAGATCCAAGTGTAGATAAAGTAAAAAGCTGTTGCTCTTGGGAAAAATGCCAGGAACCAACTACATTCAATTAGGTAACCAGATTTGATTTCCTGTAGTATTAAAATTGCTTAATTGCCTGTGAAAACTGCCTGATGCAGTATGGGTTAAATCTCCTTCTCAGAACATTTGCAGGAAATCACTTTGCTACAGTTGTGTATATTTGTGGTCAGAATGTCTGTTTGCAAATCAACTGTTTGTTAGGGTGTGAAAACCAACTTTTTAAAAATGAAACTGAAGGAAAATTTGTAAAATTTTAAGAGAAGCCCTGTCTGGTATCCTGGGTGGACTGAAGAAGTTACAGGTTCGTGTCTTCCCCTTCAGTGACTTGTAAAACACTTTCATCATCTTTGCTCAGGACTGAAGACAGTCCTGTCCTGCTCTGGACAGCCAGCACTATGTTCTGAGAGTTTATGTATCTTAGGCAAGTATTTTCAAGAAAGGGGAAATCTTAGCAGGCTGTTTTCACACACAGAAAAAAAAGGATAAATGACCTACTGGTTTTGGTGCTACTTAGAATTCTTGTTCTGCAGCAGACTTCTGACCAGGGACAGGTCACTTGACATTTTACTTCACTTTGCCCTGCAAATTTCAAATAATTCCAAGCTCATTTGCATAACCCAGTAATGGCCAAATGGACTGTGTTTGTTTATGCACTTTTAATATTGGGATTAATGGTTTTTGTCTTGAATAATTTTGACAGACCAGACTAGAGGGTGACTTAGTGCTTTGTGAAGCAAGAAACGATACATGTCTGTGTGTCAAACAGTCTTCTGAGTGACACAGAGAAGCTGCCTCTGTGCTGGCTCATCACGTGTCTTTAGCCAGAGAAGAAAATTCAGCAGCTTCTGGTCACTCTCATTCTGCCATCTGATAGTTAAGTTCTTTCTCCAGACGCAAGATTGTTCCTAATCTGTGTCATCCTGCGCAGTGATTTATTTAATGCGCAGCTCTTTAGAAGAGTGTTCCTCCATAGAGGACATCCTTCTGTGGAGCTGCAGCAGTAAATACACAAGGACTTGAAATTGTTCCTGGGTAGCACTTTGCCTCTATCTACTACCTCACTACAATTGCAGTGCAGCTCAGTCTCATTGCCAAGTGCTGCCCAAAATTGTAGATGTGGAAATTTTCCCAACCGTAGCAAGGGAGAGAGAACATCGAGCACGTTAATATCTTACGATACAAGCAGACATCCAAATGAAATATCTCTAATCAACCATGTAAGTGGCTTTTCAGTTTTACCATTTCCTGGAACATGAAGTTATAGCAATAGTGAGACATCTTAGTGCAGGAGATCCTTAAAGTAGCCAGGAAGTATTCCTTTACTTACTTGAAATGGCTTATTCATGGATGGATTTGAGCCTTGGGTGCTTACTGCTTCACAGCTTGAAATATCCATCATGGCAGTTCTGCAAGCCTAGGCAAGCATGTTTCTTCTTAAGAGTGGTGCTGGTAGCAGAGAGCACCATGTGTGCCAGCCTAAACTGCTCTCTGTACAGACTGTTGCCCAGTACCTTAATATTAATATTTGCCAGATTAAACCTTGATTTTTCATTGTTTTCCATCTGGACTGTGTCGTACTAATTTAGCTCACTGGCATTTCGCAGGCTGCAAGCCAAAATATATTCTGGTAATAAGAAGAAATATGCACATTATTTGAGACACTCTAGTGTCCCTCTTTATATTATGCCCCTTGTGTAAACCTCTTGGAGTACTTGGAAAATTTGAACTGTCATTTAATAAGGAAAGCGAACAGTGAGATATATTAGGACCACTGCAGAACACTGAGTAAGAAAGGTGATGCATTTCCTGACAGTGTGCCAAACCCCACCTTCCTGGGGATAAGGGGTGGCCCAAAGAAACACCAACACCACAGTCCTCCCGAGTTAAGACTGTCATTTGTGTCTTCACAGGGAAAGAGAGCTACAGAGAATTTATTATTTAAACACAGTTCGCAACAGGAATAAAACCAGTGGCACAGTCCTAGGATTCTTAAAGCAAGTGGCCATCTTTCCATTGATTCAGTGGGTGTTGGAACAGGTTCAGATGTCTTTTGGTAGCAGTGGTAGCAATGATGTGTTTTAGTAATCTCAGAGGAAAACGGCCTCTCAGCATTTCCTTCTCTTCTTCCTCTTTATATATCATTCAAATCTTTCCTGCAGGATGAAGAGATCCAGGTTGTCATGCCAGCTTGCATGCTAAGCAGACGTCTCCCACAGGGGACACTGGTTGCTGCACGCTCAAGCATTTTCCTACCAAAAAGTCCCCATTGCAGAAGGAGATAGATTCAGGGTGTAGGTTCCTCTGAGACTGTCAGTGCCAATGAAATTTTGGCTTGTGACTTCAATAAAAGCAAGATTTGGCTTAGTTTGCCATTTTAAGCTGTTCATCTAGGTAAAGAAATTGGATTAAATGCCTGTCAATGTTCTGGAAATGGATCAAATGCTTGATCAGCTTCTCTGGTTCTGAATCAGGACATAGAAGCCTGTGCTAGGTGGCTCTCATGAAGAAGTGGTGAAGGCTGCCCCAGGTAGGTTAGGTACAAACCAGGCAATGCTTTTCTTCCCGGTGTTTTTACTGACTAGATTATTGGCTTGAATTTAAATGGTCAAGGGTTATCATGAAGGGGGCTGCCTTAATGAACAAGGAAGGTGAAAGAATGTGATCAGGAATAATCTTAGGTAATAATTGAACAGCAAGAGAGCCACAAAACACCTTGCAGCTAAACTCTAGATTTGTGACCCTGGAGATATGTGAGCTACCTGTGACAACAGACCAGTCTGGCTGGCATTGCAAAAGGAAGCAAGGCAGAAAAGTTTCTGACTCCCCTTGTTTTGGGCTGTTAAATCCTTCCTTGAAGACCCACAGCCTTTATGACTTTTCCCCACCAAAAAAAAGAAAAAAAAAAAGTTGGGGGAGGTGATAACTTCTCACCTAACAGCCTTAAATGAAGACTGACTGCTTTAGCTAGAAGTGCTGTTGTTAGACAACTGAATTAGGAAAATAAGGCTTGAAATTATGGCTGAGGATATCATCACTAGGAATTTTTAGAACTGTGTAAACACATCTCCTTCATTACACTAATCTACATCCATTACTGTGTAGCACTTGGCATTTCTTTTCTTTTTTTTTTTTGCTGGAGATAACTCGCTTTAATGAGTGTGTGCTCCATATGATGCAGGGACCTTTTAGCAAAGTAAGCAGTTCGTATGTGTAAAGACTGTCGCAGCGGGTGTTGGCACAAGGCAGTTTGATGAGTAATAAGCTTTGATTATTAATGTCAAAAGATACAAATAGTAAATCCAATTTCTCTCTGTAAGAAGACTAGAGAATAACCACAGTTGAGCATAGGCCGACACAATGATAAAACCAGGATCATGGCTGGGTGGGCAGTGTGAGAGGCACAGGAAGTTCTGTAGAAAGATGCCTTCTCTAGGCAAACAAGTTTAACCTCTTGCCTTTATCAAGCAGTAAATTACTACTTTGGGTGATTATTCCTGGGTGAGCTCCTCTTCAGGAAGTGACCCTAATACACCATTCTTGCCCACTAACTTCTCCAGCAAAGTCAAAGATGCACAAAGTATGCTATTAATAGCTTAATTTACTCTCTGTTCTGTACCACTTGAGAATCTCACTTTGCTGCAGAAGCTGGAAAAGGAAAGAAAAGTTCTGCTGCCTGTTGTCCATGTGACACTCCTGTGATCTTAATGGTTCCTCCATTCACCATGTGCTGCCTCTGACATATTCCTGTGTGTGAGAGACAGGGACAACATATTGATCTACCATATTAGGGCTTCCTCTGTCTGGTCACCTTTTCTGTTCTTTTAAGTACTCCTTTCCTTTGTGAGGGACTCCCCTCCAGAAGCACAAGTTATCTTCACCCCTACAGATATTATTCCTCTATTTTAAAACCAAGAGAGAAGATCAGGCAACAGGATAAACCTGTGCAGCTCACAATTTCTTACTCTACTCTTTCCTCAGCTCACCTGCCTCACAGGTGGGTATCAGGGTGTAATGTCACAGACAAAGGTATTGCATTAGTGATGGGAAGGAAGAGAGAAATACTGCTGGAAATCGCAGCTTCCAAGTAGGATAGTGTCCATCACATGCTGAGAAGGTTACATAGAGTTTAGGCCCAAGGCTGTAAGCTGGTTATTCTCATGTAACCTGGCCTGATATTACTGCCTTCTGCAGCTCAACGTGCCAAGTGTGGTCACTGGTAATTAATGGGGAATGAAGCATTTGGTGATTTCAGTGTTTCTATATTTGTCTCAGGTTTTCAGAAGAGGGAAGAACTGAGGGAGACACAGACATTGATTTTTCCAGCTCTTAATGTGGTTGTTAACAAAAGAACATAGAAGCTGAAAATCCCCAGTTACAGTGCATAGGTACTTGCTTACCAAACACACTGCACAGTCTGTGAGAGCTCTTTTTGAAGGTGCATTTGTGACATTTAGGTATTGCTCCTTTGTCACTTAGATCACAGAAGATCTGAAACAGCTCCACAGACACTACTGTGCAATAGACACTGGCTCATGCCAAGCCTGCAAATCCAGCATTTGACTTGAGGTTTGGGTTGGTGAGGGGTAGGTTTCTACCCCACAGGATAGTTTACCAAGCCAAGAAGTGGTCAGCTCTCAACTTCATTGCAGTGTGGTGTATCTGAGCCAAAAGTCAGCATCAGGGTAATTGCCCTTAGAGAAGTACCACACGCTGAATACATGCTGTGCAGAACTCCAAAGGCAGAGCTTTGCTCCAGCTATTTAAACATGTTCCAGAGCTAGCTTTCAAGGTTTTGCTCATACAGATGAGCTACAAGACTATGTCTCTTCCTCCATTGTCCATTAAACCTCTGTGAGGATGAACTCTCAGCCTGACCATTTGCTCTTGTTTCTCTTTGCCAGGCTGTGAAGAGTTACTAAAAGATGTCCTGTCTTCTGAAAACTCTGGGCCTCAACACTATGAGCCGCAGTATTTTGATTACTATTACCAGGTAAGAGAAGCACTAATCCTGTCTCATGCTGGTGGGCTGAGGAAACCTCTGGAGTGATGTGTACCTGGGTCAATGCACATGCTGTTGTTTTATTTGGCCTGTTGACTCTTCCTGGACTCGGGACTATTAGCAAGCCTTCCATAGTGGTTTAAACTCCTTTTAACCCAGGGTAGCTGTCAGCTGTTATCAGTATTTAGGATTTGGACAGAGTTTCTCTTACAAGCATCGGTATTTGCTTGGCTGTGAAGGGAGACGTTGCGTACAAGCTCGCCGGCATGACACAAGTGGAAAATACTGATTTGTATCTAATTAAATCAGTCAAACTTTGTAGGTGAGCAAGTCCTCAGAGACCTTCTGCAGATAATAAACAAGGATGCAACAGCTTTTGGGAAGCAGAATCAATACAGCTTTGGTAACCTTGGTAGTATTTTGGCTGGTGGGTGTAGCATATTTTCAAACCATTAAAGGGCTTCGTCTGTATCCATAATCTGATTTATCCTTAATTTGACAGTGTCTGTCTGCACAGTCTAACAAGCAGGACAATGTGAAGCTTTCCTTTAAGCATCTGTTCGTCTCTCCATCATTTTGCGTTGGTTTTGATCACCTCCACCCATGTAAATTCCTAAGACTAAAGGCACAATTAGCATTGTACATTCAGATAAGGATTGCGTGTTGATGGTATTATGAGGCTGCAAGTGACCTGAATCAATAGGGAAAGCATTTTACCTTCCCAGGTGATGAAGTGTGAGAATACTCACACACTGAGGAAAGACATGTGATCTCTGTGCTGGTGGTACAACACTTCATGGTGTTACACTGCTCATGCAGGAAGTATAGAGACATTTCCTTCACCTCAGCACATAAGGTGTCTGTCTCAAGATGAAAGGAGCTCTCCATTGACTGCAAACAGGAAGGCAAAATTTGGTCATAAACTTTCCTAATAAGGAATCATTGTCTGGGGTTATTGGCTGTTTCTGACTGATGAAGATGACAGGCTGCTTTTAGTACCTGGGCTGTGGCAGGCTGACACCACCATCATTCTGCTTGTTTCTAAAACCCTACTTTTTTTGTAACTGATGACATAAATGCTAGCCAGGCTGTTGCTTGGTTACCTTAATAGATGTCATAAACCAAACTCCCTGTTCTGCAGTAGATGATGGAGGCTATAAAATCAAAAGCAGGCTCTCTGCAAACACTAGATGTTCCCCTGTTGCTGTGTAGACATTGCAGGCTGGTTCTGACACTCTTTGAAGGCAGGCAGTATGGTCGTTGGGTCTTTATTCCTCAGGGATTTCACATCTGCTGTCACCCAAAGATGTGAGAGCCTGAGGGTGGGAGTTGCAGTTGTCAGTCCTGATTGTGGCCAATGAGTTTCCCGTTGTGAGTTCTAGATTTGTGCCTCTGGGAGAGGAAGGAGGCAGGTGGTCACCATTCCTGTTCAGAATGAGTTGATCTGGCAGTGCTGATCACTCCTGGGTAGGACTTTTGATATGCACCAACTACCCCGTATGGTCCCTGTGGCACTGTTGCAGGAGAGCCCAGCAGCTGTGTTTGCCTCCTTTGACTGGGCCAATGCACTATTTGTGCAGCCTCTGAGCAGAACCACGTTCTTCCCCACCTGCCCACAGGGCAGATGAACTATCGTGGTGGGGAGAGGACAGGACAGGACAGTGCACGTTGTACACTCCATGCTTATCCCACATCTCCTCTGCACAGCTGCCCTTCACAGGGGATCTTTTAATCTACAGTCTCCCAAGTCTTTCAGGTGCAGTTTAGAAACTCTTCACTAGATGTCACTTAAAGACTGAGAAAAGGCTGTGAACAGGCTGTGCACTTGCTGTAAGAATCCTCTGCAATGGCAGAAGGTTGGTTTTCAATCTAATGAAAGAGGAGAACTGAGGCCCATGTGGATTTGAGGTTATCGCCGTTGATGAGATTTATTCCCTGTTCCCAAGGAAGCACCTTCTGAAAAACATACAAGCTCTCCTTGAGATTCCTAGACATTATTGACTGTGAATTCCTGGTGATGTAATAAAGTTTATGGGCAGCTCCCAGTGGCACAAATGGAAGTTGCCTGTCTAATCTGATTTTCATCCCAGTATGCCCCTTGCATGTCTGTCTAATTCTCAGGTGCAGTCAAATTCTCAGGCAGCAGGAGGATACATCTGCTGTGATGGCACAAATAAATATTTAAAAGGGAATGCATCTTTTTTATTCCACCCATGGGCTTGTACTTACACAAAGGCAGGTACTGAGCTGGTTCATTGTTATACTGTCTCTGTATTAATGTGATTTGAGAGGAAGAGGAAGAGGAGGTTTATCCTTGTCACATGTTATTTCTCCTGTCCCCTGCTTTCACTTTTACTTCCCTTCCCAAGTGCCCACTCCTTGCATTGTACCTTTCCAAAGCCCAAAAGCAGAACCCTGAAGAGGTGCATGTAATGCTGAGAAGGGGAATGAAGTGGCAGGAGCCACGGTAAGGGGCTGAACTGATACAGACATTTACGTGTTGAATCAAATGGGGAAGAAGAAACTGCCAAGCCTCCAGTGTTTAATTGCAACCAACTGGACGCATTTAATTTAAACTGATTCATACAATCCCCTGATACCAACAGCTTGGGGCATTCATCTGACATTTTCTAAATGGTCTGCTTTTATTTATTTTTTTTTCTTCAGTGTAAACAAGAGTAAAAGCTGACAAGCTTTTAATGTCTAAAAACTTTGTCCAAAAAGGAGAAAAAAAAATCCTATTGTATATGCAGTTTAAACATGCAAAGACCATTCCATAGAAGGTTTCTAATGGTCTATAATAAGAAGCTGTGTCAGTGATATTTTAGGTGGACAGAGCTCTTCTTTGAGCTCCAGCCTGATGAGGTGTGCTACTCAGAAAGTCAAGAGCAGTGTATGGACTCTGAGATCAGTGGGAAGTCTCCCACTGACTTCTATCAGCATCAGTTCAGGCTGCAAAAAGTATGTTTTCTCTTTGGACCAGAGAAAGCTGATCCGAAGAAACTTAGGAGGATGGGCTTGCAGTTAGGGGTCAGCAGTTGTGGAGCCCCTCAGCTCCAGGACCTACAAATAAACCTGACCCTCTCTGTCTATGAATTCAGAGGCTGTTGATTTGGTTAAGGTCTCTATTGTGCTCCATCTGAGGAACTGCTTCAGTCAAGTGCTGTTTATTGGTATAATTTCTGTCTCTTAAAGCCTTTAGAGAGGAAATAGAAAGGCTCTGAATTTGCCAGATGCCGATTTATCAATCGTGAATTCCTTTCACACTGTTTGCTGCTATGACCTCAACTCTCATTTTGGCTCCAATTTGAAGGGAGACAGAAGTCTCCCTAGTCCAGTGTGCAGATCTGGTAGCACTTCAGAGGCCTCGGATAGCCTTTTGGAGATGGTAAGCAACAGTAAGTCCAGAGCTGAAGTATGTGTGTGAAAACCCAGACCTAGATTCAGCCAGCTCAAACAAAGCAAAGTGCCTGTGTCTAGTATTTCCAAATGGCTGGCTCTGGGCCTTCCTGGGCATCTGGCCAGCTGGGAGCACTAGCCACAGGACTCAGAGGGAATCAGGATGGCTGCATCTGCAGCTCCCTGGACAAGATTTGCATTGCGGTCACCTGGGTTGAAGTGCTCTTCTGTCTGAGCATCTAAGTTGAGGGTAAAAGGAATGAGCAACAGGAGCTCATTTTTTAGCCCTTCACCTGGTGTATTTTGGCTGTTCAGATTTGAAGCAAGCCTGAATCTAGAACACAGGATGGCAGAAGAGGAGTTGAGTGAGAGATCTTAGAGCCTCTCATCACCAGGTAGCAGGGTACCTATTTGAGTACCTGCTTGTGAAGGGGACAGACTCTGTATTTTCATGTGTCAGTAATTGCTTTTTCACCTGAAATCAATGCCCAAATGCCAGGCATGCAAACCCAGTGGAAGAGCGTGTTGTAAGACACAATAATAGCAACGTTCTTGTTTCAAACAAAGCTGTTTGTTTCTTATTAATTGTTGCTGTATTGAGTTGCTGCTTTCCTTTTTTTTTTTTGCTGTTCTCACACTCAAATAAGAGAGAGAATCTGCCTCTTAAAAAGGTACAGGATGATTGCTGCATATCAAAGAATGAGCTGCCTTTTCAGTCCTGTGTGTGTTCGTCTGCCCGCCAAGTGATTAATTACATTGTATGAACAGCAGAAAAATTGTTGAAACATGACAAATAAATGGTGTTTGCCCCTGGGATGAGCTGGGACTACTAGCTGATCTGATGCTTTGAAAATATTTTCAGTAGCAATTACAAGTCCCCCACTGGCTTCTGAAAAAAAAAGTTTTTTGTCACTAGCTGCCTGAGGATATCTGCTAACACTTGGGTCAGAACAGAGGGGGACTTCACACTGGAGAAAGACTGTGATCTGAAGGGGGTTTTCGTTAGGCTGTGGAAGAATGTAGCAGTCTGAGGCACAGCTGGACTGAGGAACGGTGAAGGGACATTTGCATAGGTCATCTTTGTCAGCCTGGAATTGCAGTGATTATCTCTGATCGTGCTGTCTCTTGCTATTTGTAAAGCAAAGCTTAGGAAAGCATTGAATATTTTACTGAACTCCAACTTGCTGTTCTCTTTTTCTTGTTGTTCCCATGTTAAATAAAACCTTGCACTTCCCCCCCCCCCTTTTTTTTTTTCCCCCATGAGGACCTCCCTTTCACTACTCAATGCTAGTTTGCTGGTGAGCAAATTCCTCTGCATCACTTCAGTAGAGAGGAGGAAGCAGACATCAAATCTTACCCGAGCCCAAGGAACATCTGCCCCTTCACTTCTAGTTTTCCTGAAGCCTGTTCTGCCCAGTCTGGGGTGGTGTCCACGGTAGTCAAGGAATAGCACTAACCTGACACCACACAGCACCACACATCCTTCAGAGCTTGACTGTTGATATATTTTTATCTTTGGTGCAGACTCAGCAGTGCTGGGCCCCTGACAGAATGTCTTCCTACATAGTTTGCTCTGGGTCTGTGCACTTGTGCTGTACTGAGCTCATTCTTCCTGCTGGAAGCTGAAGCAAAGTTTGAGGCAAGGATGGATGTCAGATTTAGCAGGGAACTTCAGAGTGTCTGGAACCAGATTTTTATTTATTTTTATCTTTCATCTCATTTATGCCATATTTTTAATCAATGACTCAACCTTGACCATTGAGTTGCCAGTGCTCTTGGGCAAAATGATTGACCTCATTTGTCAGGAGGGTTTTCTTGATAATATTTTTCCTAACATTAAACCCAGGTGTTGCCTAACTGTTTATGTGAAATACATCTTTTCTCCTGCCTTCTGTGGTAGCATTAGCAGAGACACTCCTATCTTAACAGAGGCAAAGCAGCTAAGAAGTTACTGAGTTGGAAATATGTTTCCAAAGAGAAAAAAAACAGTCTTTGTGGAAAGGAGAAGCAGTATTAAACACAGCAAATAGAAGCTTTTTTTTCCCCTGTTTCTTATCAGCCTCCAGTTTTCCTCACCACCCACACTCAGTCATTCTTGGCTCCCATTGTGTTTTCAGCCCTGCAGATGCTCGGTGTCTGCTTTGCGTGTGAAGACTTCCCTCCCCGTGCTTGAGACTCTTGGGATGTTTGTGCTACACAGTGATCAGCACAGTGCATGTTTGCAGATTACTTCCCTTACCAAGCTGCTGGTGGTCTCTTCCGTCCTGCTGTCACTGTAGGACCCGTGCTGTGATTATGAGCAGCTCATCCTGATGTCTTTCCTCGAGAAGCTGGGAGAGAGGCTGCATCTTTACTCCTGCAGTAGTCAACACCTGGGACATGCATGTCCCCCAGTACTTCAGCTGGGGAGTGTTCTGGCTTGAGCCTCTCTCCTGGGTGTGCCATGGGATGCAGAAGGCTCCCTGCTTTCCCTGATCTAATCTAAAAGTCTGTTTTGTATCTGGTGTTCCTAAATCTTCCAGATTCTCCTCCTCAGCTTCTGCTTCATCTCCTGGGAAATAAGCATGCTCAGCATCTCCAGGGGTGGCCTTTTGGGAGGCCCAGCCTAAAGATTGATCCCAGCCCCTGCTGAACTTTGTAGAAAGACTTCTTAGACCCTGCAGAAGTTAACCTGGGTTTGTTCCTGAGGTGGTTGTGGCCTGAATCCCTCGCTGGAGGAAGTGGAGGGCAGAAGAAAAGCTTGATAAAGAGCATCCACGCAGTTACAGAGAGAAAGAATCCATGTTCCTAGGGAGGACTCGATAGCGCTATACACAGCCAACACTCTGCACTGATCAGAAGTTTAATGTAACCTCTAAGGGCAACATTTTCAGCAATTCAATTTTTTTTTCCTATTCTTTTCCAAGCATCAGAAAGCAACATTAACTACAACTGTCGAGAACCCCCCAGTGAACAATTACCCAGAGCAATGAAGAGCGCAGCGTGCCCCCATTTGGGACTAATTTACATGGAAATTGCCTGCTTTCACCTGGCGATTTTCCGAGTTATATTTTTTATGTTTGTGCATACATG
Source organism: Megaceryle torquata (assembly GCA_024611175.1). Taxonomy (NCBI): domain Eukaryota; kingdom Metazoa; phylum Chordata; class Aves; order Coraciiformes; family Cerylidae; genus Megaceryle; species Megaceryle torquata. Next base: position 82,205 of record JANIJG010014708.1, read on the forward strand.
CAAAAATAAGTGTTCTTGGTACAAAACACCTGCATAAAAATAATCTACCTCTCTGGCTGCTCAAGCTGATTGTGAAATGCTGCCCTGAACTGCTGTACAGAGAATGAGCACTTTTTCACTCGGGGCAAAGTGGGTATCTTCCAACAAAAGAAATGCTGACTCCTCCAAAAACAGCCATAAAAGAGATTGGGAATTATTTTCTTTTTCAAAACCAGATTGAATTTTTGATTTGATGGAACATCACACACGTTTTTAAAAGGAAATAGCTTCTTTCACCAACTTGTTTTGTACAACAACTGAGCAAAAACACGCATAAAATAACATGGAAGAAGTTAAACACTCCAGCCCATTTAAAAAATATTTCTTCCCTTTCTCAAAATGTGTTTCAGATTTTCTTTTGAGAAAAATCTGAGGTTTTGACCTTCTCCTCCTGAGCTAGGCCAAGAAAATACTTTGAAATCGAAGAGCTCCCAGGCTGGGAGAAATGTTTTCCTATCCAGTTCTTGCCACAACACCCTGAATACAATCCCACTGTCTGAGGCCAGCAGAGGACTGCCCAGGACTGGGGGGTGACCTGATGGTGATGTTTCCCGAATTTCCATAGCTCTCTGAATGAAGTGTGTCAGTGCCGTAGTGTTTATTCCAAGAGTGCCATCTTCGAGGCTCAGGAGGCTGGGCTGAATTTGTGTATGTCAGTGGTTTTATAGCAATTCTGTCAGTTATCTGGTTTGAATTCTAAGCACTTGCTCTTGCATGTGAATTACTGGCCTCCTGTGATAGAAGCTTAAATCAGTGAGGGACCAAATATTATTCACTTCCCATGGGGACTTGTCCAAGTCAAAATTTACCATTTCATAGGACTATATTTGGCTGCGTGGTTTGAAACAGGAGGAATTGTGACTGCCCAGTTTAGCCATCCTTGCTGTGACATGGCAACAGGGGTGAACTTCCAACCCTTGTGTCCTTCCAGGTGTCTACAGAAAAGTCACCTCGTGCGCTTATTGTTATCTGTGACTATTTTTGAGTGTTTATTTCTGTTCTTTGGACCAGGTGGGGTTTTGTATAGTATTCAAAAACTTCACCATTTGAAAGTCTATCAGCAATCTCTTTGACAGAACCTCATCTTAATAGACATTTTCTGTCTCATCCCTATTTTTCCTTTCTGAGTCATTATCTTCAAGCTTTTCATCTCATGATTTTATGACCGAGCACAGTTTTGGGGGTGTTTTTTTCTGGAATTGACAGTTGCCATGGCAAAATACTCCTCCTGTCTTTGTCTCTCTGTGGATAAACCAATTTAGGCCGTGGCTCAGCCTTTGGGTAGAGGCTGTGAAATGACTAAAAGCTAAAAGTTGGTCTCTTTCTATCAAGGGAGTCCCATCCCTATTGGTTTAATCCTTCGGGTAAGCATGGATCTCTGGTTTAGCCCTTTTTGCCTTTAGCTTTCTATACTGAAAATCTGTCCACTTTAATTTGTGGTGTGTCTAGAATGCATCATTCTTAGCAACATTAGCAAAAGAAATATTATGACAGTACTCACTGTGTACTGTACTCCCGTGAAAGAAATACAACTCAAAACTGGCTCTTTCTTTCTTTCTTATTATTTTTTCTATTTCCTATTCTGCTTCATATCTTTTCTCCTTGCTGCTTGGGGAAATTTGTGCTGCATTTATGGAATATTTGAAACCTAGAGTGTTCTTCTTGGGGTATTTTCAGTGGGAAAGCTGTGAAATTAAATACAGGATTCTTTTTTGGGGAGTTTTTTTGAGTAAAACCCATTGGTTTAAGCAGTTATAGGTGTTGTGGTTCTGTTTTAGTTTTTGATCAGAAGAAAGTTCTGTGTAGACCTGTAAAAGCTGATTGATGAAACCAAGATTTTGGGTTATTAAGAAACTGTAGAAAGTCAACCACAAAGAGATGTTCTAGCTAAACAAAACCATCGAAATCCCTCACTGCACAAGCAAACACATAAGGATTTAATGGCTTCTTTTCTTCCTTCTCTCTGACCAAACTGAGAGCAGTGTCTTTTTTTTAAAGCAGCTTCTCTCATTTTTCAAAACAAGAGAGCTGTCCATGCTGTTTCCCACTTACATAAAAAGAAGTTTCTTCATAAGTGAAATCTGACAGGATTTGTTACTGTCACACGGCTGCCCCTGTGTTGCCCACCATATTTCAGGGTTCAAATACATGATTTCACCAGCCTCAAGAATTGCCACCAGTGTGACCCAAGCAGTTCATGAAATTGCCCAGCACTTTTTCCTAGTTACAAAATCTCTAGCACACCTTTCCCATTTCCTTCATCTCCTGTTTCACACCCAGCCCTTGCAATGTCCAAAATCCCCACAAAACTTCTTGGACTTTGGCCTACCCATTCGAGTGTCTGCAAGACCTGCCCCCCCACACCCCGTGGGCACTACAGCAGCGAGGTGCCACACAGTGGGGACTGTGGCACTGTCCTCTATCAGAAGCAGTGCAACTGTTTAAAATTAAACCATCGTACTCAGCTGGGCTCAGGGACCTAAAAATTAGATCTTGGTTATCTTGTCTATTTTTAAAAGCTGGAGAACAATCAAAATATGACTTTTTTTACTATTATTATTTTAAACATGCCGCAGTGGAGAATTGTGTTTGTCTGGGTGGAGGCAGCTTTTCCAGTACTGTCACACATCTGGGCTGCGATAAGCAATTTGTAACTGAACAAGAAGAAAAAGTAGGCCAGCCTACAAGAGAGTATCTAGGAATTACTCCTGAGGGATTTGTGCTACACTGCTTCCAGCAGCTGAAGTAACAGCATGAAATTGCAATTAAAAATTAAGAAGAGATATGGGCTATTTGACCTTCTTTCAATGAGGGACACAGAGGCCCTGTCTAGAATAAGGCAGACGAGAAATGCAGCTTCTGTTTGGCAATTGCATGTCAAGAAGAGGCTGCTGAAGTTCATCCTAATCTCAGTGGAACAGAGAAATAATTTATTTTTGTTCAACACAGTCCTTGAAGGGCCTCTACTGGTTTTGGAGTCATGGGTGCACTGGTGGGGCAGTGCCACCAGGTACAGGGACTGCTGCCCTGAAGCAGCCATTGCTCCGAGAGCTATGGTCTAAACCGATGGGAGATGGGAAAGAAACTGTCAATTGTTATGTTTTCTAAGTTTACAGAAATCTAGGCAACATTAAACAGGCCCCTGAGAGCCCTTGTTAATTAGGAGTTTCGCTCTTTGGCTCGCCTTTTTACCCAGACTGTTATTGCAATTACCCAGTTGACTCTAGTATCAGTTGGGGAATAGTCCATGAGATAGAGTAGCCAGTTTAGGTGGATGTGTACACTGGATCCCAGGCTTGTTTTGGTACTTGGCATTATGATAAGCACCTGGGAAAGTTGGAATAATAACGTAGCCACGGCAATGTTGCTACAGAGTTCACACAAATGCTGATGAGCATTTTGGGCTGACTGTGAACCTGGCAGCCTAGTCTCAAACCACCAAGACTAGGAAGTGTTTGGAAAGGGAATGCATTAGCTGTGGAGCCTGAGAGCCTGCAAGGAGACATCCCTAGGGTGAATTCTCTTAATTTGTTGCCTTTTTACATAAGTCCCTAATCACTCGATGTGTTGTTTTATTGTTGGAACAAAGGATTTCTCAGTATGTGTTTGTAGAGTCAAAACAGGATAATGACTGGAGGAAAGTCTGCAGGCTCCTGACCCTTTGATAGATACATCCCAAATACATAAATATGGTGTAAATATATTTCAGAGCTTTGGCCAGCCATTTTTATAAGTAGTGCAATACTCTGGTAAACTTTCTCGCCCACGGTAGAAACTTATTCATAACACTGTATACAAAGCCTGACCTTATTTTAAATGGAGGGGATTTCTCAATTTACACATGTGGTACCACCTTCTTCCAACAGCAGAGAGGACATGTTTGGCTTGCTTTGGTCACAGACAGAGCAATAGACAGAATCTCAACTATTTTTATATATTCTCCACAAGAAGTTTCCTGTGTAGTTAACTGCACTGCATTTATTACTGGCATGTGTGTGTTGAAAAAAAACCACATTGCTCTTTGTTGCTCCAATGAGTTTTTCATTACTGTGTACTTGAAGGCCAGTGTCATTGAGGGAGATGTGTTGGGGTTACTGGGGCATGTGTCTTTTATAAGAAGATGGACCATATGCTTACAGTGCCCTAAGGCATGCTCATGGAAAAATCTAGTGCACGGAAGATAGGAACCTGTCCGGAATAGGGAGGAATGTTGAGGAACTACCAAGAACTGTTGGTGAGATTCTTCATTCTAAGAGAGTGAAAGAAACAAGTGTGTTCCTGATGAGTTGTTTTTTCCCCCATCTCGTAAGCTTTTAAGACTGTTACAGTAGGAACTTTTCCCATATATATGCCTCATTGCAACTCTTACAGCTTCATTGTCACCAGAGTCCTCTTTTGTCTTTTAGAGTTTCAGAATTTAAAATGGCCTGTCATATTTAGATCTCTAAAAGGTCTCTGCCATAAATCGCTACATTTTAGACTAGTGTATTTCTTGGGATCTTTGCTTCACTGGGCTTCTTGTTACACTCCTTGGAATATTTCATAGACCAGTTATTATTACAGTGTATTCAACTGGATTTATTCTCAGTGCATTGTACAAGAGCACTCACTTGTGAGGCTGAGTGGAGAGGTGATGTCCTACTTTCCCTTCATCCATTCACACTGAAGAGCTGCCTCTGAGCAGAGTGTGTGTGCAAAGCAGAGCTCTGCTCACTGAGGAGATGGCTTCACAAAGACAACTTACCTGAAATGTGTAAGTGGGAGTGAAGTGAAGAATGAAGGAAAAAGGGAGGGGGAGATGAATTGTCAAAAGTGAGAGGAAAGTAAATTTACAGCCATAGAAAGGAAGTTAAAGTTTAGGAGATTAAAGTAAAAACCAACTGGGAGAAGTCTGAACTGTAGTTAGAATAGTTTCTCTTGTTCACCTGCTACTTGTGGAGAATGGATGTCCTGCAAATGTTTAACTTGATCTAGTACCCTCAGTTATCTAAAGGTTCCCATGCACCATACAACCTTGAGACCAAATCTCACAATCCTAATTGAATTAGAATTTATTGTGGTTGAATTTCCATCAGTAAACTTGGTGAAGGAATTTATGACATATATGAAGCCTGGGGCTAAAGTGAAAAATAAGTTTTCCTTCTTTGTTAGTTGTTTTATTTTTCCTTAATCTGTGCATGATAACAAGCTAGAAACTAATATGATCATGGGTAATTTGCATCCTTTTTGTGAGCAGATTATTAACAACCCAGAAATGTTGTGAGGATTCTGAGAGGGCACCTTATTAATGTCTGTAAATATCTGAAGGGTGGGTGTCAAATGGAAGGAGCCAATCTCTTTTCTGTAGTGCCCAGCAATAGGACAAGGAACAGTGGGTATAAACTTGAGCATAGAAGGTTCCACCTCAACATGAGGAGGAACTTCTTCACTGCCAGGGTGACAGAGCACTGGAACAGGCTGCCCAGAGAGGTTGTAGAGTCTCCTTCTTTGGATACTTTCAAAACCCATCTGGATGCATTTCTGAGTGACATGCCCAGGGTGATCCTGCTTTGGCAGGGGGGGTTGGACTTGATCTCTAGAAGTCCCTTCCAACCCCTAACATTCTATGATTCTATGCTGAGTCCAGTGTTCTGGAGTTTCTAGGCCTTGTCCAAGTGACATCAGTCCTGCCCATAAAATAGAGGAAGTCTCTTCTGGGAGTGGGGGAAGAGACCTTTCCTGTCTGTGTGTCTGTGCAGTTGTACACACGTGTTCAGAACTCTGGATCTCTGTGTTTTGTGCCTGCCTATTATACCTTTGCTTTTGCTGGTTTATCTTTGGGAGCACAGAGTGTGTCTCTTGAATGGAAGATGCTGAGAACCTTGTTGGTGTTCTCCCTCCCTGTCCAGTGGAACATTTGATACATGCACTTGCACTGCAAAAACCTGAGTGCTCTAGGCTGATATCCAATGTACCCTGCATCAAAACGGGATTAGGGCCTTAAGAGTTTGTGGAAATCTTATCTTAAACCAGAAGTCTTGCTTTGTTACATTACTGGCTTTTTAAAATAAGCTTGCACAGATGTTTGCACGGAAAGATTCAGAAGTTGCTGTTAAACCTGTAGAAGAGTGAAGAGGGAGACCTAAATAATGAATGAAGTTGTTACTTCATTGCATCTCTGAGATCTGTTTTTATGGAAGTCAGTAATGCACGGTATTTTGTGAGACTAACAGATAAATACTGCCTCTCATAAATATTTGTTTACTTCTGAACTCTTCAGCATAAGGATGAACAGCCGTTCCTTTGTGAATCACTATCTAGCTGCAGGAGCTTCCACAGGTTTCTCATCCGGGAAGCTGTCAGTTAAGTGAAAGAGTAAATCGCTGGCTTTCTGTTTCTGCTGTATTTTGAAACTGCACTGAAGTCTCTCTGTTTGTCTGATTGCTAAGCCAAGGGTGAGATTTTACAGGGGAATTATAAAAGGGAGTTTGGTGCAGTAACTTCGGAGTTTTCACCTGTTCCCTAGTACAATTTCTTGCCTATAAAGAAACTCTGAGCAAGTCTTCTCAGATTACTGCACCATGACAAAACTCTGCTATCAGGAGACATCCCATGTCATGTCCCGGTGCTCGAATCAAAGGGAAAAGAGCTTGTACTCAGATACGCAGAAGATGCCCTGCCAAGAGGGACTGATACCCTGCTGGTCTACAAAGAAAAGTTTTAGCAGTGAAATGTCCTGAATAACACTGACCCATGAACTTCATGAAGCAAAATCCTAGGGCTGGGGAAAGTCCTGGAGCACTTTGTCTGCAGTTATTGAGGATGACTGGTTTTTTCCCCACGAGTGAAATTGTTAGCTGTTTCCTGACTTGGAGCCAGCGCATTACTCGCTGTGCTGCTGAGTGACATGCTTTTCCTCGGGCCTGTAAGTATTCTCATTAGTTCAAAAAGCTGTACAGGAAGAGACAATCTTCCTTGATTGTATTTGTATAGTGCCTGTCGTGTGGGGCAATTCCTTCACCTCTCTCATGGGAGGACAGGACCACTTCGTTTTAGAAGGAAGAGATGGGAAAGGGGAGAAACCAGCAGTACTAGGAGTATACCAGTACTTTTTGTACCAAATGTGCATATTTAGTTTGGCTTTGATACTTGCACTCTGTATAAACTTGCCTTTACATGACATGTCTTCTTTCTTGTGAGGGAACTGATGCTCCAAGGAGAAAGGACACTCCTGAATCAGCTCCCAGGAGCTCAGACTGCATCAGGACATTCTCCCTTACCTGCTTTTGGCTCAACTCCATTAGCATGGCTCCCTGGGACTGGCTTGTGCAGGTTCACTCAGGGAGGCACAACAACCTTCCCCCAGGTCCCGCTTTCCGTAGGCTGGGGCTGCCTTCTCACTCCTGCTGCTTACACAAGAGCTGGTGGGTAACAAGAACCACATGGACCACATACATTTCTGTTTCCTGAGGTAATTCACCATCTGTAACTGCTTCTTAGATGATGTGGGGTCCCAAAACTTCCCCCCTGCTGACAACTCACTGCCTAACAGGACCTCTTTTCTCATGACACCTAAACACTTCCATATTGAACATGATTAATTAGAAGGGGGAGGTGAGTGTCAAGGGCAGGGATCACTGTTTAAGTGCAGTTCAGTTTTTTAATTTGACCAGATTATGGAAATAGAATGTGAAGGTAACTGGAGGTAGTTTATTCCCTGCTGACACGGCAGATGAAGCCATGCCATATTTAGGATATGGAGGGGCCCTTCCCTGCCCTGTTCTCTGCAGGACACAGGGTACTGCAGGCCCCTAGATGGGCTCACCCTGCAGCCGTGGGCTGTCTTGGTTTTGTGTGGATGTTTCCAGCCTGCACTGCTAGTCTTGGTGCAGCTGCTGGGCAAGAATCTTCATCGGCTTTGTTTCCTTCTGATACTGTATATTCAGAAGTATCTGTTCAGCACCAGGGCCGTTGACAATACTGCTGATTACTTAACATCACTATTTAATTAGGATGAAAGACGGGGAATGAGAAACTGCAGGATTTTACACGTGGGAGAATTTGATTTATGGAACAATCAGTCTGTGGGCTCCAGCAGGCTTTTCCTTAAAAAGCAAGAAAAGTATTCTGGTTGCTTTTGGGTTGATCTAAATCAAAATTACTCTTCTCAGCCTGCGACTGCAGAGACCTAACAATGGGGCAGAAATTGGTCCTCTATTAAATTCTGTGCAGTACCTCAGGGAGTGAGGGAGGAGCCCAGGCTCTTGGGAGCCTGGAGCTCACAAATCTTAGTGGGACTCCACTGAAAGGCCTTGACTGGGCTGTAGCTTTTCAGTCACAGAGGACTGCAATTGCTATAACAAGGAATTTCTGTTCTGCCAGCGTAGAATTGCCTGGGAGTTAAAACTGATCTTAATTTAAAGACAACTATGGGATGGATGTATGTATGTATTGCTCTCCCACATTCCTTGCATAAATGTGAACATCACCCTAAAGCAGTAGAAAGCCAATGTGGTATCATCTCAGAAAGGTCTCGACCGTGCTAACATTGTCACAACTTTGCCCACACTCATGAGCTTTATTGGACAACAGGAGGTTTCTCCCAAAGCTGGGAGATTTCCCTGAGGCTTTATGAAAAAGTGTTGTGCAAATTGAAGAAGGTATCTTGCCTCCTACAAGAGATCCACACCTGCTGTTCCCTGCTCCATGTCTAGGGCCTGGCATCATCCAGTCTAGCATCATCACACGCGGCTTTTGCCAGGCTGCCAACAGCCCATATGCAAGGGCTGGCCTCTGCTGTCTGAGATGAAATGTCTTTCAGATCTTCCTCACAGTTAAGCTGAACTGGAGGTTATGTTTTTCCTGGTATGTCTGCGTTTGTCAAGGAAACTTCTCTATATTTATACTCTTATCCACAGGGGACTGTAACAGAAACAAAAGGCTGGTTTCTGTGACTCTCTGAGTCTGTGGCATCACTTGTTGCACCAGAGCTCCTATGGGGAACTATAGGTTTGGCTCAGCTGTAGCTAAATTGCCTTCTCTTCCAGATTCTGTGGCTAGAAAGGGACATATTTCTGTGACTGGGATGGAGAGATTGATACAAAGCCTTGGCTAATGAACATTTGTCAGATAAGAAAAAATAATTCTAATTTCCCTGTTAAGAAAAGTTTACTTGGAGGGACTCTAATGCTAAACACAGAGAAAACACCTGATTTCATTTCCCTGTTGCTAAAAAACTGTGATTTTTGGGCAGGGCAGCTGAACCATGCCATCCATCATACCGTGTTGTCCTCCCCATCAGTAAAATAAGGATAAAACTATTAGTTCTGGCTATTTGGATGGCAAGCTGGCTGGCAGAGCACATTCCCCTGACTATATGTGCCAGCTGTGCTGAGCAGAACAGCCCCCTCCTCTTATCTGTTGACCAGCTCCAGGGAACTGTCTGTGAATTAACATGTTTTTCCCCACAGCCTGAGAACAGCAGCCATGTCCCTCAGCAAACAACTCCAAAAGGGCTTGACAGTTAAATAATTGCCTCTGCTGCCTGGCTTTTAAGAAATGAAGTGAAACTTAAATGGGAGTTCTGCAAAGTTTGATAGCCCTTCCACTCCGCTGGCATCATTCATGGTGGGCGTTCAAGCTTCCAGCCTAATGGGGATTTGTGAGAAGGCATCAACTCAGAAAAAGTGTCAACAGTACCACAGGTCAGACAAGGACATATTATTATGCACCTTTGAAAACACAGCCAGACTTCACATCTCAACCCAGCATGCAGCAATCATTAGTCACCCTGCATAATCCTCTTGACCTATTTTTTTTTATCTTTCACAGTGGTCACATTTGAAAATACTGTCTAGAGCTGGTTGTGCTCACACAAAGTTGTTAATTGGGACTGTCTAGCTAAGGGGTAACACAGAGGCAAAGTTCAAGGCAGTGTGCTCAGCACCCGGGCTGCAATGCTGAGTGTTCCCAGGGAGGTGATGGCCAGGACAGCCAGGAGGCCTTTGTGTCACCAGTTTGCACAAGGACTTGATTCCTCTGGCTTCCAAAGGCGCTGGTCACCTGAGTGCTTTAGTTTATCTGGAATTAGGGATTTGACAGGATCTGGCCCAGCGGAAGGGTTTGAATGGGAGAAGTGCTAATGGCATTTACATAGGGGAGGAGGAAAACACAGGTTGGAACAATGGACCAGCCTTCGAAAGACTGCCCAGAGAGCAGTCTTTCTGTCCCAGAGAGATGGGTGAGCCATTGTCATTAGAGGGTTTTTAAAGGGGCTGCCACCCTGGCTGCTTCCCCCTAAGGCTGGTGCAAAAGATGTGCAAGGCAGCAGAGTTCACAGGCTGTGTGTGCTGAGGTGGTTGCTCACCATCATCCAGCAGGCTGCTCTCAGTTACCCTGGAGGGACAGGGTGGCCTTACACAGGTGGTGAGATGATGAAGTGGTCTGCAAACTTGGTGCAGAGGCTTGTTACTTCTGAGAGATTTATTCTGTGTACCATATATCTGCTAAATTCCCAGAGGCGGTGGCCACAGATATGTAGATGAAGGAATTAGCATTAAAAACTATCTACAATACTTCATTATTATACTATCAAAGTGCTTCATATGCTGTAATGAATTCATGTCACAGCTTCTCTGGGAGCTAGTAAATTGTTATTCACCCTAAGTTTGAAGAAGATAAATTGAGCTGTTCAGTGATAAAGCCCAGGCAGGTGGCAGAGTCAGACTGGTTTCCAGAAGAGCCAGGTGTCTACATACCACTGAGGTCACGGGTACCCATCACCAAGTGGGAACCTGTACCTGTGTGTCTGTTGGTGCCCTGTCTGCTGGCCCATCTTGTATATCTGAGCATATATAAACATTCAGCAGTACTTCTGTGCATGTAGGTGGAACTGGATATTAAATTTGATGGGCTGATAACTTTCCAGAATGGGTTTCCTTGTTCCTCTGTCTGCAGAGCCTGCCCAAATGAAAGGCAGAGTGCAAAGCAGGGCTGCCCTTGCCTCAAACCAGGAAAAAATCAAAGTTGGTTGTGATGGTACTGAAGGCATATGCCTTTCTTGCCTACCTACACCAGTTTATGAAGCTACTAGCCTAGCAAGATTACTGGGTGTCAAATCTACTTTATAAAAACAGTCAAAGGTGTCACTGTAAGTTCACTGCACCCTTGTACAAACAGGCATGTTCTAACTAACTAGGTCAGATTGTGTTCTGCTAGAAGGAGCTAGTGCTGGACATCTTGCTTCTCCCTATCATATCAGCCTTCCTGCCTTCTCCACGGGTCTCAGGGGCCAGAGGTGTATGTGCTGTTACATTTCAAACCCTGCAGGCATCTATAAAAGTTTGCAAAGCTTGATTTGGAGCTGATAGTCAGGAAGTGTGGTGCTTCCTCTGCCAAACACAGGTGGCCAGAACTTGCTTCTCTCCCCCTGTAAGGCTGTGTGCTTGTTGGGAGCGGTGCATTTGGTGTGTTGGCACAGGTAGGATCTTACTTGGTTCTTGCTCTTTGTGAAGCTGATTTTTTGTCTGGTTTTGACCTGCTATGACAGAACTGGGCTGTGTCAGTCTGCCCTGTGTTTTTCTAGCTTCATTATATCCCTGGGCACTGAGTGCTGCTGTCTGTGCTCTTTTGCTATTCATTTCTGTAGGGATTTAGGGCAGAAGTGCTTTAAACTGACATCAGCATCTTGTAAGGAGCAAAGAAGAAATGCAGTATATTCCCTAGATGCAAGATAATCGTATCTTGACAGCATACTAATTAATCATCTCGTAATCAGGTAATTATTTCCTATGTAGCTGTCTAATTACTACTTAGTAGCCCAGACTTCAGCCTGCAAATAATGAGTATTTTCAAGCCAGGGTTTCAAGAAGAGGGATCCGGTGGGCTGTGACTCCTGGTGTAACTCCTTTGTCTTCCTTGAATTACTTCTGGTATTAATTTGGTCCACCAGTTCTTGTAGTCTGCTGAATCGCTCAGCATCCCTAATTATTGCCATATTGGCAACAAGGAAAGAGTACAACCAAATCCATTGCTCAGGCTAATGGATTTAGCTGCTATACTACAGCTGTTAGTGTGCTCAGTACATCCATATGTTGGCTCCCTATGAGCTCTTACTAACCTAGCAGATTATAGGCTAATGAGCTTGGGCCATACTTTTGGGATCAATATACAAGATGCTCTTAAAAGGTGAGGTTGTGTATTAGAGTGTGCTGAATGTCTCCGTGGTAGAAGAGAGGTTTACTTGTAAGCCAGGGAAGATTGTGAAGATAAAAGTTACAATCCATAGTCAAAGCTTCCTTAACATTCGTACCTTAAGAATGTTTCCACCTCTACTTTGAGCTGATTCATTTCTGGTTTAGTCAGGTTTCCCTGTGTTTGCAGTTTGTGTGTGCATGTGTGAGTCCCCTTCCATCCATCAAAACATTTAGACTCTCTCAAAAATTTTAACCACGTTTGGAAGACAGGCAGGAACCTCAACAATATTAAACTCTTATGTTTCATAAAAATAGGCTTTTGTGTGGGTATGGTTAAAGCAAGACATTCATGTGACTTTACTAGTGGAAAAATGATTTAATACATCAACACTATTCCCATATGTGAAAGAAATCAATGTAGGCTGATATAAGGCACTTTCCCACTTGCAGAGCTGCCTCTTGGGCTGGTAACATTGTTTAGGTACACGTGTTTGGGGCTGTTGTTAGCTACGTCCCACAGTATCTGTGACAAAGTTATGAAACTAATCCTTGAGACACCAGAGTCCAGCTCAAACAGCATATGTACACATACTATGATGCTGGCTGTGGACACACGGATGGGTTAACATCTCCCATTTCCTTTAAAGCTGTGTGACCCTAACAAAGAGGTAACTTCATGTCTTGGTGTCAGATTTACCCCAGACGAATTGCAGCAATTTTCTCATGCCTTTGAGTGCTCAGTTGGCCCCAGCTGCCTCTGTATGTATTTGCTGCATGATTACACCTTCAGTTTTGCATCTCTGTTCCCGTGTCCAGATCATCAGACCTTTGCCCAACCCAGCCTCAGCATGGCTTTGCAAACACTCTGATGAACTTCAGTGTGTTTGAGTTTCCTTGGCTTGTTTTCTTTCCATTACCTGTCTTCATGGTGATAAAGACTGTTGACCTCAGAAGTGCTCTGACTGGCTTTGCTGTGTGGAGGACACAAAAGGAGGAATGATGTGTGCAAGCTCTGCTCTCAATAGCTGGCCTCACGGAGCTTCTCCCCAGAGAAGCTAAGAGGAGGCAAATGGAGACCACATAAATAGTAGGGACTCTCCAAGAACATGTGCTGAAATAAAGCAGCTAAACATAGACTCTAAGGCTAAATGTGAATCATCTGGAGAGTAACTAGCAAACGTTTCTGCATGAAAATCCTGAAAGGAGGAAGCCATGTTTTCAGAAGCAATTGTGCAAACTGGAAGCAAATAAAACCTTCCTGTGAAAAACTACCACCTCCAACGTGTTATTTGGGACACTTCATATTCTTCCTGGATCTGCCTTCTCCAGTTATGTTGGGGCTCACTCTCATTCTTACTGATGCAGTTTTTTGTTTTAAGTCTCTCTCAAGATGGGATTTTTTTTCCAGATTTCGTTCATAATTCAGAACTGGAGCTCCAGTGAGCGGAATCAGGCTTTCTGAGAACAGCCAGTTTATGCAATTTCTCTCTTCCTCTGTGAAAGGCAATTACCAGGTCCCAGAAATATGGCAGGTGGTAAAACTTTTTTTTTTTAATAATGTTTTTCCTTTTCACCCCTTCTCCCAGCACGAATGCTTATCCCCTCCTGTCTTCCCTCTGCCATTCATTCCTGCCTCTTTGCCAGCTATAATCTGCCTCTGTGGGTTACCAGAGCTATTTCCAATGCAACATGTTTAATCCGAAATTGAAAAGTCTTTGTAAGCTGAGGCCTCAGTGTCATGTGGTGAATATCTTAGATGCAAAAAGGGATCAAGGTCACTTCTTGGTTACCAGCAGTTAACACAACCTATTGTGGTTTATTTAATTGCAATTTATATGTGTCTTTGTATCTCCGCCTAGGAAGAAGCGCGATCTGGAAATAAGATCGCTTATAAATAGCTGTAGTTTCGCCGTAGCACCAGGAGAAACTTCAGCTATAGTGCTGCTATAGTGTGTTCTGACAGGCATTGAGAGGGCAGATTGAAGCCTTTCTACTATACAATGCTGGGCTACAAAAGCAGCATTACGGCCAGCAGCCCTTGCTAGGCGGGAGTAGCTGATCCCAGATGCATCCCATAGCATAAGGACCAGCACTGGCTTTCCAGAGCAGCGTTGGCTTTCCAGAGCAGCCTTGGCTTTCCAGAGCAGCATTGGCTTTGCAGAACAGGACACACCATGCACAGCTGCCCTGAGAAGTGCCAGGAGGAGATGCGGTCCCACAGCCTCTCCGCTGTGCCAGGAGCAGGTACTGACCCATCACATGGCTGCAGGAGGAACCTGGGCCTTCAGACACTGCTGCCACCCGTCCCTCACCTCTGCAGTCCAGTTTGGTGTAATTTTTCTGAGTATCTTTCAAGTTCCCTTTTTTGAGATTGCATTTCTAGCTGAGACACTGGATAGTGTCAAGTCCAATAGTAAGGCTCCTTTCTGTTGAAGTTGAAATGTCCATAAAATACTGATTTGGACAACATTTTGGCTGAGGAGAAGGGAAGTTATGTCTAAATTTCAGAGACTCTCATTTTGACATCTTTCAGAATGGAGAGTTTCAATTTCATTTTTAACAAATCTGTTTCATCACATAAACATTTAAGAAACATTTTAAGAAACTGATTGACCCCAGGTGGTTTTTTTTTTTTTAATCTTTCAGTGAGAACTTTCACATTTTCTTTGAATGCTTTTCAAGACTATCAGAATTTCTCTTTCAGAATTCCTGTTTTCAGCCTGAGGCTAGCAAAAGACAGGGCATCTATCCAGTAAAGCAATCTAGGAATGTAACAGCAACTATATTTCATCAGAAATTGTTCTTTTCCATTCAGAAGAAGAATGGCTAATGCGTGGTGCTTTTCTACTAGCTGTTAACAATGCATTCAGATTTTCCTGACGTGTTTAGAAGAATGCGACAAGAGCCCCAAGACATCTTCGAACAAAGAAATGTATCACTTGTCGGTTTTACAGCGAACTGAGGCTTTTCTGGGTTACTCATGTCAAAACTAAGTAGTGGGTGTAACTTCCATTACCCACCAGAGAGGAAACAGAAGGAAACAGTCTGATAAAATCATAGTGTTTTATTAGGCAAATTTTCCCATGTAAGGCTTAAAGATTGCTGCCTGATGAATTGTTCAAATGAATTTTTATTTGAAAAGCTTAAAGTTTGAACAGATAGAGAGTGAATTTACCATCTCAGATTTAGAACTTGTGAAGGATTCATGGAAATTGTGCCCGGGAGAGAGACATTTGTAATCTAGCTCGGTTTATTTAATTGTAATCTTTGCCAGTCTTTGCTGTGGAGCCCCTCCCTAGGCACGTACAGATTTACTATATTCCTAAATTTTATGGAGAGGGTTCTACTTCAGGCTCAGCTATGCAGGGATTTGACCTAGAAGCAGAGCCTTGGCTGTTTGAGAGTGATGTGCCTTCAGCATCTGTGTGTAAAGAACATGAACGATTTCAGGTGTCTCGCTCCCTGGGGTGCCCATAACTAGTGTTATTAGCAGGTGATCATCTTTTTTGCAGAACTGTTCACACTTAATCTCTTCTGGACTGAATAATGAAGCTGGGTGAAGGCTGCACACCCCAGGGCTCAATGCAAATGCAGTGCCAAGAGCAGGCAGAAGGGCAATTTATTCTTTTCCTTTCAGAAGGTGTCTCTGGGTGTATTAAGTGTGAAAACTCATATGCAAAACCAGAGTTATCTTCCCTTGGCACTTCCTTGACCTATTGTCTTCTTTTGCTTCCCATCCTCCTTTAACATGCTGTTAATTGAAGTCAGGAACTGAGGCCCTACTGGGAAGGTATATTTAACTGGTTTAGTTTAGCCACACCAAAGGTGGTCTTGTACGAGGAGTTCATTTTAAGTTACTTAGACATAAAGGTAACTGTAAGAGGAAAGAAGAGGATTAAAGTATATCCTCCCTGAAAACTCTCATCTTTTAAATGTCTGACCCTTCCCACTTTGAGCAACCCTCGTCAGCAAAATGAAAGGCTCATAAATTTCCATTGTTGCAGAATCTGAATGTTACTTCATCTAGTTTATGATCAGTAGGAAAGGGTAGGAAATTTTTTGTCTATACCATTAAAGACTGAGAAACGTTGCCTGTCCTAACTGAAGACAAGAAGTCATTTTCCAAACTGTTTGAAAAAGAAAATAAAAATTAAAAAACCCTGTCAGATCAGTCATACTAATAATTTTTAAGTGCTTTGATCTGACTTCCATAATGCAAGAATTTTTATTGAAATAACTTACCTGTAGAAACAAAGATTAATGTTGAATGAGGAAACTGGAGTGCATTCAGGATTGGCTGTAACAGAGAAACAGTGGAAAGGGGGATTCTTAAATGCCTGTTCATCTCTGCTGGTTTTGCAGAGGCTTCCATGAGCTCTGTGAACCTTTCCCATCTTAACAGAGCTAACATGGAATGGCCACTAATGCAATTAACAGGTTGTGAAAGGGACAACAAATTCAAAAGCGTAGGAGCCTAAAATGACACCTATTGTACTGGTTTGATAGGTAGCAGAGAGGAGGTGTTTTTTCGGATAGGCAGTTTGGCTTCTATTGCACTTCAGATTTCTGTTTTCCTTTTATCTGTTTCTTTCTTGCTCTCTGTAGCTTCATACATCTTGTATTTTGGACTGTGAGATCTCTGGGATAGGCCTTGTGAATTTTTACTGGCATCTGGCAAGAGACTTGACTGTCCAGGATCTGTTGCCTTAACGCAAAGGTTCAGTCACGGCTGTTAGTGCAGCAGCTGATTTTATGAATTCCCTGCAGTACCAGATGCCAAGAATATTGCAACTGCACATCATAAAAATTTGGCATAGCAGATTCTTACAGTTGTTCAGAAATAACCGATTTCACTGCAGACTTCAGCATCAAACCTGAAGGCAGAACTCCAATCCTGACATTGTTTCTCCTCTGAGCAGCTCAAAGCAGGGGGGTTAGACAAAATGTATCTGTTTCAAAAGTAAGACTAAGGTAGAGAGCTTGTTACAATACCAGATAGAAGGTGTTTTGCTAATAATAGTTCAAAGTGGTGAAAGCACTGCGAGGAAGTTTAGCTTTACCTGAACTGAAGAAAATGATGTGGTGATGCCTGGGGCCATGCTGGAAGCTCCTGCTGAAAGGAGCATTTGATTAGGAATGCCTTAGCCAGGGCCAGATCTGGAAGCTTTGGAGTCTGCCCCGGGTGTCTTGGCAACGATACACAGTCGAGGGCCCTCATCAGCACAGACACAGTGTGTCCTGGGTCTGGCTTCACATCCCACTCGTGCGAGGGCAAGAGAGAAAACTTTGCTACTACCAAGACGGGCTTAGAGACCCTGCAGTTCCCTCCAAAGACTTCCACGGCTATTCTCAGTAAGTGTAACTTTAATTTAAGGAATTAGAGATTTTCTTCCCCCAGAAGTCATCTTCTGTTAAGTGTGCTGTAGCTCAGGGATGTAAATCAACCTAAAAGCCACAGTTAAAATGTACAGAAGTCTGCTTTCGATTAGTGTGAAACTGCTCTAACTAGCCATTACCAGAATGGTATGAGATTGAAGGAGATGAGTTTTAGAAAACCTTACAGACTGGGAAAGCAGAGCCTGGCCCTTCCCCCTTCATCAGCTTTTTCTTTTCAGGAGTGAGCTGGTTGCATTGTGTGTGCAGTGCCACCTCCAGCAAAGCTGTCTGCGGGACTGGGGAGCCGGGACAGCCTTGCTGGGGTCCCCGGGCCAGCCTCCCCAGGGTCTGCTGCGGGTTCTGCAGATCTGCGCTGATGATGCAACAGGGTCACCCGGCAGTGTGCGGGCAGCGAGCCCTTCCCGCTCCTCACGCACCACAGACAGATGGTTTAATAAACCAGTGTCGTTCTGAAGACGAGAACTTTGGCTGGGCCAGGCTGTTTTTTCTAAGATGTCTGTTTTCTTACGCAGAACTAGAAAGTGCAGTGAGCTTTTATTCCCTCTGAGCTTTTCCGCTTTCTGAAGTGTTTGTGTTTGCTTTCAATGGAGTAAAAAGTGATTGTGGAAATACGGGCCCTGCAGAGGTATCACAAACCAGAGGAGAGGGCATGGTCGTGGTTGTTTTGGTTGTATACATTCATCTCTCGCCTCTGTCACAGCCTTTCAGTGTGACCTCGGGGAAAGAGCTGATCTCCCCGTGTGCCGCAGCTACTGCTGTTACACGGGGCCCACGCACAGCTTTCTCTGCTGGCATGTGTCATGCCTGTGTGGGTTGGATGTGGGGTGGGTGGGTATGAGTGGCTGCTTCGGTGCTCATGGCAACCTCTTCCCATGCCTTTGATGCAGGCAGCGATCACTGCAGGTATGTCTGCACTCCTGGGTTAAGTGATCAGGGCAGAGACGTACACAGGCAGTGGCGAGTATTTGTATGAAAGACCTGTTAGCTTAGAGCCCAGGGACTCGCGGGCACAGCAGAGGGCTGGGCTGGCCTGGGCTGGGCAGGCTACCTGCAGGGGCTAGCAGTGGTCCTCTAAGGAAAGGCCAGGGCAGTGTCGTGGCTCCCTCATCTGCAGTTCTTTTACAGCTCGGTTGCCTAAAACTCCATCCTCAGGAAGGCAGCTTGCAGCAATGCGGAGAACTCGTGCGGCTTCTGTGCGGGCGGTGAATCATGCGGCTGCCTGCGAGATGAGTCTGTCTGCTTGACATTCAGCAAGGGGCCGGCACCGCTCTGTGCCACCCATCCTGATACGGCAGCACTTCTCAGCAGCTCCTTTTGTGAGCATGAAGGAGATTAGTCTGAGAGCACAGTGAGTGAAGAATTCAGCTCTGCTCCTTTGGGAATAGTCAGTGCTGCAGTGGGAGGAGGTCAGGACTCAATTTATCGATGCTCTTTGATCGGGCAATTGTACAAATGCTTTTTACAGGGAGGACTGTAAGTTTAAAGAAACTTAGTTCAAAGGCTTCACACATCTGCATGTTTGGGCCAGATCCGTGTAGCTGTGGTTCCTCGGTTGAATGAATGTAGTTCAAGTAAGGGCTGTCATACTTGAATGGTGGCCAGATGAGACTGCTGCACCTCATCAGCTCTCCTGCTGTCCAGAAGTGCTCACAGCAGGGTATCTGGGGGAAGCCAGCTGAGGCTCAGTCTGTAACCTCTCTGGTTGAAAAGTAACAAGGATTTGGCTGGCCTGTCTTTTCTCCACTTCCAGTATTATTTGGGAGATACCAGACCAGAATTCTGCCATTTAAATCAGCAGAGCTCACTGAAGTCAGCACTGGGATGGTACATCCCAGCCAAGAGTCTGGCCTGTCACTGTTTGAGAATGAATATAACAACCACGGCAGGTCAGAGGTGTGTCCCTTTGTTCCCTTGGGCAGAGGGTGGTTGAGGTGGCATACGGGGAACTCCTTCTGTGTAGTGTGTTATTGATTACATGGTTTGGGCTTTCCAGGACCTCCTTCCTTGGAGAAGACCCCGTGTCTATGCGCTCCATGGCAGTATCCATGTGAATATTCCTGATTACTCCCTTGTAGCATCTTGTGATGATGTCAAGAGTACAGTATTGCTTGGTTTTCAGTTGCTAGGCCTGTTTCCACAGAGAACTGCTGTATGTCACCCAAGTAACCTCTGCACTTGGGTGCACAGATTACTGTACTCAGCCTTGCTCAGAGGTGCCAGTTGCCTCTGAACTGTGCTTCTCATGACTGATGGGGAATAATTATGGGAAAAATGCAGAATAGATCACATCCTTATCATGGATGGCCCAATTCACTGTGATACTTACTGCCTACAAGGTTACTTAGGGATTTCTACACGATTTTTTTGTCTTAGAGAAAAATGTGATATTTTAGTACCAGAAACCAGCATGGACATTACTTGTTCATTCCAGATCTCCACAAAGTGTGATGTTTCTTGTCCATTTTCCTCACTCATCTGGTCTCTCAAGGAGACTGTCCATGAGCATGGAGCAAGTCCCCTTTCATCATCCCCTTTCACATGCTCATGTGTGTTAAATAAAGCATCAGCCTTGGTCAGCTCTAGCTTTGACTGGTTTGTTGAGTATTTAGGCATCTGTCTCTCCCTCCTTTATCTTTTCCCTCCTTTGTTTCTGTTCCTTCCTCTATTCTTCAGTAACAGTGCCACCTAATTAGGTCATGGATTGTTTCAAGCTCAAAAACTTTCAGGAGGTTTTCCAGTAGCTGCAGGTTTTGTTACTCAAAGCTACTTGTTCTGCTTGCCCAGCTTTCCTGCTTTGTGCCTCTCTTAACTACTCCTAACACTGAAATGTTTCTTTCTCACGTGGCTGCAGTGGTAAAAGACATGTTAGCGCCATAACAAGCTGCTACTGACTCCTCAGGGAACTCCCAAAGAAACATCTTACTTGAGATAAATCTGCTTTTCTGCATTCCCTACTGTTTTATTAATAGGGATATTTTCATGAAGAGAAGATTCTCACAGGAAGCCTTCTGCAGCTTCAGCTGCTGCCCCTCCCTGGAGCCCAAGCACTGCCTCTTGCTTGCACAAGCTGTCGAGATCCACATCTGAGTAACAACACACATTGCTGCTTTCAGGGCAAAACCAGCCAAATGGTGGGTCAGTGGCATTTTATCCAGGCTCAAAGGTCTCATTTAGCTGCCATGAGGTGTTATTTTTCCCTACAAACAAGTTCAATTAAGCCATAAGGAGTAATTCCAAAGGTGTTCATCAGTATAGGCAAGAGTGGCAGACATTATTTTTCTTGTATCTGTGAGTAACATCTAGGAAACTCCAGATACAACCAATTCAGTCTGCAGCCAGAACTCTGTGACAGGATGGGCTGGGACTAGATGCAGACTTTGCAGTGGGTATCTGTAGGAGATTCCTACCAGCTTCCCTCAAACAAAATACAAATTGTCCCCTGAGCTCCCATCCTAGCTTTGAAACATGCAGTTCAATACCTCATCCCAAATTAGGGTTGTGAATTATGGTACCTCTGAATATTAATAGCCAAATAAATATCCAGACCTTTTTTTTTTTAAAAAAAAAAAACAAAAACCAAACAAACAGATTAAAAGAAGGCTGATAATTCAGAATGATTAAAAAGATTTCAACTTTTCTTCAGAGTTAATTGAGAGCAAAAGCAAAGACTGTTGCCCCCACTCACAGCACAAATTTCAATTAGGCTGATGGCAGAACTGGTCACAGTGGCTGAATCTGGCCCGTGACAAATTGTTAAGGGAAATCTTTCCCGTTTCAATCATTGAACCTTACTAAATCAATTTAATACAATGTTTTAGTCATTGCCTTTCATTCATGCCCAACTAAAGCTGCTTTTTCATAGCAATCAGTGGCAGCAGAGTTTGCATGCTGGAAATAACAAGAGTGGCTTTGCCTGGTCAAGTGCTGCGTAAGAGGCTGTCCAGAAATGTTCATCTTGGGGTCTGCTGTATAAGAGGAGCAGGAGATGCTTCCACCTTCTTCACTAGGCAAGGTACCAAGTGCATCTAGGTGAGATGGTGGCATCTAAGTTCTTAGTCTTAGTAAATATTTCACCTGGGGTGTTTTGTAGCACTCTTCAAGGTAAAGATCACACACGACTATGGAGGGACCTACTTGGATGGCTTTTTTCCTGTGACATTTTTCTACACTGCTTGCTAAATGGGGCTTGGCAGAAGAATGAAACAATGGTGAAAGATGAGAAATGAATGAGGAAGACAAGACAGCTACATGCAATGGAGATAAGAATCAGGGGGCAGTTTATCAGTGCAGTTAGGATGTCCCAGATCTGAGCACCACTCCCGTCTTAAGAAATCTTGCCAAGTAGGCTATTGAGTAAACCTGACTAGTAAATAAATGTCTCTCCTGTGGTGCATTTTTGCTCAGATCTGTATCCAAGGTTTGTTGTGCCACCTATGATTTTTTTAGGGATTCACTTCTCATTCCTTAATCACCTCAAACACTTAAACTCAGTGGGAATTCAGAGGAAGTCAAGGGGTTTGAGCTCAGACACTCCTGCTGACAGGGGCTGAAATGGGTCAGCCTGCAGGAGCTCACTAAGATGTCCATTCCAGGTAGGATGTATTGTCAGGTTTACGGTTATATAACAACCACCCCTGATTTTTATTTCCTTCTTTTTTTTTTTTTTTTTTTCCATTTTATTACTTCATCTCCCTGGTGCTAGCACCACAGCAGAAATCAGGGATCCAGGCTGACGTCCTGGAGGAAAAGGCACACTGCCAGGGAAGCAGATCTAGAGCCTTTATAGAAGGAAGTGTCACATTACCAGCTGATTAAACAGCTCTGACAGAGCCTGAAGCATAAAGCACTGAGCCTGAAGTTGTAACCCAATAACTGTTTTTAGAGTCTGCATAGCCATGGGAGGAGCTTCCAGGTGATGGTAGTGTCTGCAGCCTCGAAGGAGAGTCCCCTGGCTCTTGTGCATTCTTCTGGGTTTCAGGTGGAGAAACTCAGTTGTTGTCGTTCCCCTTAAATTGCATTTTACAGTAGGGACTGAGAGGTGAATGGATTACACAGTTTAGAGCATGCTCAGGTTATTGAAAAGGGTGCCAGCTTTGGCTGGGGCACCTTTAGCTCCAGCTACACAGGCAACCTAACAAGCAGAGCAAAGGGCAGCTGGGGTGTGAGTTGGTGTTCACACCTTAGCATGGGCTGTGGAGGGTGGAGGTGCTAAGAGCAGGCCTGTGCTGAGACACCCATGGAGGCTGCGTCGCGTCTCGTCTCGCCTGTACGGGTAGGTGCATGGTGCTGCTGTGTGGGGATGGCCTCCTGGACGGGCTGTGCCATGTGAGTGTGAATGCCTTCAATATCTTGGGGCTTTAGAATGGCATTAAATGTCTGTGTTCAGGCAGCTGAAGCCAGTCTTCAGTCATGCTGGACTTCAGATAGGAGTCACCGATGATGGTGATCTATCCTGGGGCTGTCAGTGCTGCCTCTGTCTGCCTGGGACTGAGCCACCAGGAAGGCCACAGAGCAGACACCCCAGATGACAAGGTGGGTGAGAATTGACAGCAGGGGCTCTGTGTGGGCACTGCAATTATTTCCTTCATTTTCCTTTTGTCTAATTGTAAGATGTGTGATTGCCATAGAGGGGACCACCTACTGTTAGACTGCAATTTGGGAAAGCCTTTGAACTTGTTTCTCCTGAGTTTTGGTCACCCAAATGTAAAACAGAAGCAATTAAAACATGGGAAAAGTGAGAAGGTGTGTCGGACAGACCCTCTAGGGCTGTCCTCAGAGCCAACTCTGCAAAGAGGGTGGAAGAGAGGGAGGGCAGGGTTATCTCTGGAGTGAAGGGCACTTTTCCCCGGAGGCTTGCATGACGTCTAAGACCAAACCTGCAGTTTCTGTGTTGCTTCAAGACAGAGCAGTTTTGTCTGCAGGACAGGTACGAATGCAAAATCTTCTGTCAGGCTGCTACTCAGCCATGTAACTGAAGCATTTACTACTGTTACTACTCACAAGTGCATGAAAATGCCAAAACACAGAAAGGTATTTATTCTCTGTGAACCTGAAAGATAAAAATTATTCCTGGCAAGGAGGGGCTGGCAGCACTCAGAGAGTTGTAGGAGCAAAGTGGTCTTGTAGGACACACCTTTTGTTCCCTTTTGAGCTTGGTGGAAGGAGGGTACCAGAAGTTTCCAATCCCATCTCCTGGCCTGAAGGAGGTGTTTGGCCTGCCTGGAGGAGCCATCACTCACATGGTCACCACTGTCCCCTGGCAGGGCAGCAACAGCACCTAATAGGGAAACCAGTTCAAACCAGTGGCGGTGTTCATGAAGCATAGCTGGAACTCGGTATGAGCAAAGGTAAGAGAATGAGGGGTTTGAGGCCAAACACAAAATGTATCTTTAATGAAAGGAAGGTTTGCTAGATTAGCTTTTAGACCAGGGTTTGGCAGAAGTGCTGGTTCTCACTGGTTCATTGTGGGCTGCCTGTATCTGGTGGCCAGTTTGCTTTAGAATATTTGGATGTCAAAAAATCATTACTTTTCCCAGGAGCAACAGATGAAAAATTGGTTTCAGCTGAAGAGCAATATGATGTACTTTATTCAGGCCTTGGGGAGACTTTTGGTTTTGATGTTAACTATGATTTAATGATCAAATGCTAATATCACTTGGGAAGGAAAGACAATTGGTCCTGTCAGCCGCCCTCACAAATAACTGCTGTGCTGTGTGCTCAGGAGCCAGAGCGCTGCTGTTGCTCCAGATCGCTGCCCACGGCTTAGTCATTTGTCTGAGCACCAGTGAACAAAAACACAGATGTAGAAGGAAACTCATCCTCTCTGCCATAGCACAAAATTAATCATGTGAAGTATTCTCTCCCCATAGCTGCCCATTGCTCAGGGAGGAGGGAAGGAGTGAAGCCAAATGTGTAAGGAAAATATTTCCTGGATGAGGATAATTTTAGTCCTGAGCATCATCCATCCTATGAGTTACTTCATCAGTGTCCTGGGGGTGGCTTTGCAGGAATGGAGAAATGAGCATCCAAGTCCTAACTTAGTCACAATTTTCTTGTCTGAGTTTGGAGAAGTCACCTGGAAGTAGTTGTAGGGCTGGAGACCACCTAGGTTGTATTCTTGCTATTTAGCAAAGCCTTTAAGTGTTTCTTTGAGCTTTTATCACACAAATACAGAACAGAAGCAATGAAAGGGTGGGAAGTAAGTGTCTGAACACCTATAAAAGCCACAGGCACTCTGTGTCAGATTTCTCTGCAATGAAATGGCAGCATCCACTCTTTCTTTTCACACAAGTATTACAAAATTACAGTGATAGTATCCAAGCTGTGTTGTCCTGGAATGTCCTTCCTCTTTCTACTGCATTTGCCCAGCAGCTCCAGACGTCACCTCCAAAAGGCTGGTTACTGAGCAAAGCTTCTCCTGGGGCAGTCTGGGGAGATCAGTGCAGCTGTTTATTCACAAAACAGCAGCATTGCAGGTGAGCAGCAAAGAGCTGCCTGTGCAGGCTCCCTGTGCAGTAACTCCAGGTTTCCCCGTGTCCTTTCTAAAAATGAGCTCTTGCTGGAATAAACTTGTGATATCAGAAGCCATTGCAGTGATCCCAGAAGAAACCACAAACTATAGCCATGAAATCCTGACTGCTTCCAGTTGAACACAAACAATATGTCCATTTTACATCAGCTGGCATTTGTGAAACTGTTGCCACAGTTTATATTTACCAGAGTGTTCTTTTGGGAACGGTTCAGATTGCCTGTGTAACCTGGGAAATGGCCACAAGATCAGAATATTTGCATTGCTTACAGCCAAGATTCACAGCATGGCAAGGTTGTTTCACCGTGTTAGGCTTTTGGAAGTGTTGGTGTAGCTGTGTGTCAGGTGTTATGCTGGGAAGTAAAGACGTGGCAGAGACCAAAGGAGGCTGGGACCCTGTGCACATGCTGACTGATCCGTGCTGCTGCGGCTGGACTGCACACAGCACAACTTCTCTCCTCCCTGCTGCCCAGGTTTTGCTCTCTGAAGAATAACAACGAAGAGACTTGACTGTGATTCTGTGACTTTAGTAAAGACATTTGCACTTGTGATCATAGAATGGTAGGGGTTGGAAGGGACCTCTAGGATCACCCAGGGCAGGCCACACAGGAACAGATCCAGGTGGGTCTTGAATGTCTCCAGAGAAGGAGACTCCACAACTTCTCTGGGCAGCCTGTTCCAGTGCCCTGTCACCCTCACAGGAAACAAGTTTCTCCTCATCACTTTTGATGTTTATAGAACAGAGCCATGGCTTCTACTGAACTATATAGTGAGCTAATCCATTCATTTCAATAACAAAGCCTGATTCTGAGTTGATTTACACTAGAGTAATTCCAGGTTAATTAAGCTGCAGTCATTGAACAGTCCCAATTATAAGACAAGTCCTGGGTGCTGGGGGAGGAATAAGGTAGGGTGGATGGACAGACAGACCTTGCAGGTAATCAGACCAGCAGGATTGTTTACAGGGCTTACTCTGAAACAGGAACATGAGGCTGGAAGGAGCTTTGTGATTGTGTGTCTGTGCCTTTAGACAAACACAGGCCTCACAGCGAGAGTATTGTGGGCTTGTGTCAAAGCGGGAAGTTTGACAAAAAGTGCTGATGAAGACCAGGCTAATATCCTGGTACAGACTAAAAATACACTGCGTTTGTCATTGTGAACATTTGCACTTATTAATAGGCAATATTAAAAAAGCCCTCTGAGTCCATCTGTTACAGTTTCTGCTGCAGGCGCTGAACGTTCAGGATATTTGGTAGGGTGTTTAACATCTGTGATTTCTGCTTTGAGAAAGATTTTTTAGTTGATTTTAAAAAGCCGACAGATTTTTTCTGAAATTTGTTAAAAACACTTCACTTGTTCAGGTCCATAAATCAGGGCCAAATTCTCCCTGTTATGCCACTGTCTTCAACAGTGTCTGAGGAGCACTGAGATCAGAACTGGACATGAATGATGAATTCAGCCTTGTATTGGTGTGATTAGGAATATAGCCACCTTTTATCACTACATCAAGGACTTGCACAAAACACAGAGAGGTCTCATGCCAGGGGAGTAATAAATAATGCTCAGGTTTTTGATAGCCACTTACGAATGAGGATAGCAAGTGGATACAAGATGTATATGCTGGGAAATCTATAAGAAAAAAGGCCCTTAGATTTTTCAGGATGATCACATCACTGTTGTGGGACGTAAATCTAAATGACAGGGTGTGCATCTGGTTGTTAAACAATTATCTCTGTACGAGTGACAGTCCCCCATGGAATTGAAGGGGCCGTACGCTGCAGCACTGGTAGCGTGACACAGAGCCAAAGAGAAGCTCTTCACGTGACACATCCTTTGAGGTGAGGAGATAGGACACAGGCTGCCACCCTGGCTTTGAGGAGCCTGTTGCTGTATTAAAGCTGCCAGGCACCAAACGCATTTGAGGATGAGCATTTCTTATCAGTAGTTCCCATGCTAGTGACTGGTTTGTCCTGTTGATTGACAGCTGTGATAATGAGGTTATTGTGAGGAGGCAATCAGTGCACAGAAATGTTTTTATGTCTTGTGGTCTGGGATCTTGGGCTTTTTGTGTCCTGAGAGGCTGTCTCTAGTTGGCTGGGCCAGAGCAAAGGGTAGAACATGAAATAACTGTACAAGAAAAATCCCTGTTGTTTTCTCATCTTTGCATCAGGTAGCTAGTTTGCCTTTGCCCTTGTAGAGCAGTTTGCTGTAGTATCAAGACAGAGTTTTCTAAGCCTTTTTATGTACCTTTGGAGTGAAAATACCTGGGGAACAAGTCAAGTCCCTTAATCCCTAACAACAACTGGTTGTACATAGATGCTCCATTTCTAAGTAAATCCCCTTTGCTGCTCACTCTCTCCATGTTCACTGAACTCTGTTGACTTAGCTCCTGTTTTCGTGCAGCTGGCTCATCACAGTACAGTGCTGTGCCCCCAGGGAGCCTCAAATTTGGCTCTTGGCTGATACCATAATAAAATACTGAGAAAAGGATCTGATGGCTGGGCAAGGGTTACATGGAGGAAGAGGGCATCATTCTGATCACAAGATTTGGCAAAAAAGCTTTCTGCATGTGTCTGTTATTCTCTGGTTTTGTCTTGCTGGAAGTGTGGAAGGTTGTTTTCCAAAGCACCATATTTGCCATGCAAAAATCTTGTTTTCTTTTCCTTTTTTTTACTGATCTTCTCCTTATTATGCACCTGCGAGTTGCAACAAAACCCAAATCAGCAGTGGCTAGCAGCTCCTGTCTCTTAGGGGCAAGATTAAAATACACCAAAATGAAATGTGATGGAAAGTATTGAGTTGTCATTCTCTGGTGCTACAGAAAATTGACTTGCTGTATATTCCTGCTACGGTGCAGAGCTGATGGCAGCACCTACCTGGCTTGCTAGATTTCAATAGGAGTGCAAATGGGTGGTGAATAGGAACCACAAATCACAGAGGTAAAGGAAGGTGCTGGGGATGGTCCAGGTTGGCTATATGAGTCATTGAGACTAGAATGTAATCCGTGTTTTGGCTGATAAGACTGTCCATGTGTGACTTTTAAATTAAAATCCATATGTTTCTTACAGAGATTGGACTTTCCTCTGTAATATCCAGGCATGCCTCTGAAATGCTTTGTAGACATTATTTATAGAAAGCTACGAGATGGGGTTTCCATCCATATGTTAATATTTTGCTGGTTGCTATTTTTTAGCCATATCCAAGAATGAAAATTCTGTTTCTGGATAAGAACTAGTGGTTGATCCCATTCCTGACTTTCTGTATGACCCAAGAGCTTAAACCCCAAATTAATCCTGAACCAGACATACATAAATTTGCAGGAGCTACAACTTAGACTGAGATGATTTTATTAACATCAGTTACTGAAACATGCTTAACCTGACAAGCCAGCTTCTCTGCTCACAAATGTTGTGGTGTCTCTCAGACAGAAGGAACTGAAAACATCTGGTTCCTCATTTGGCGAAGCAAAGAGCCGGGATTCTGCCAAAAAAGTGAAAGATAAGGAAAGCAGCTGAGGAAAGCATCTGAGCAGCATCACTGAAGTGCAGAGTCACGGAAAATGGGCCAGTTCATGTCTCTCTTGTATCCATGGTGACCCAGCAACTGCAAGGGGCTGGGATGCTGTGGTCTCATACTGTGCTGCCACTGTGCTGCCACCATACAGGTGACAGTGGAAGATGGGAGCTGAGCTGGTGTGGCACTGCAGTGCTCAGCACTGGCACCTCAAGGAGTTACAGGTCACTGTGTAAGAGCAGAGTCCCTGAGCCCCGGATGCAGGCAGATCCACACCAACTTAATCTTGTGAACATCATAGAATTACAGAGTTGTTTTGGTTGGAGGAGATCTTTAAGATTATTAAGTCCAACTATTAACCCATCGCTGCCAGGTCTCCCATGTCCCTCAGCACTGCATCTAAACATCTTTTAAATACCTCCAGGGATGAGCACTCTACCACTGCCCTGGGCAGCCTGTTCATTCATCTGCTAGAAAACAGGGATGGAGTCAGGAGCTTCTACTAGGCAGACCCCTGTGCAAAGCCAGGAGGGTACCTCTGTGAAAGAGATCATGAAATGCAGCAGAAAATAATGTCTATGTTGCATTTAAAAAAAAAAAAAAATCAGCATTTTTATCTGAGAAGTTTTCTTCTGAGACAGAGAAGTGTCCATTTTAGGACATCCTACAAGCTCTGATCCATCATCATACGTTGCACGGTCATGTTATCAGTCTAAACACTGTCCTGGATTTGCAAATCTCCATAAGCACAGATGTGCTTTGGGCACAGTGGGCTCATTGTCCCAAGAAAAATCGAAGCAAGGTCTTGAGTGATGTCTTGTTATATAGATGTTGCTGTTAAAAGCAAATTCTCCCAGCAAGTAAGTGCAGATTGTTTCTGGTATTGATTGCCAGGGTCTCTGCTTCATTGAGACCACATGGCCCACTTTGTTTTTGTAGCTGCCTTTTATTAAAACTGACAAAGAGGTATCAGCCTTTGAAAAGATGAGTCTGGAGAGTCCCCTGGGCAGCGTTTTCATGCTGTAAAATGATACTGGCACATTTGATCTGCAGATGCTTTTACCACACTAATAAAACAAAAGCCTTCCTTCCCAGGGTGGTCTTCTACACTACAAAGCTTTCTGGTTTTCTCCACACTTAATGGGCCAGACCTCAAGTAATGGAGAGTACCTGCAATTCCTCCTACCTTAAACTGTGCTCTTAGGATTTGGTCCTGTGTTGTAAACTGCAGACAAAAATTCCTGTCTGTATAGTTTTTCAGGGTATATTTTGCTGCTTCATTGAAGGCTCATAATGTGTTTTATATTCACATGGGTTATCCGTATTGGTTTTCAGTATCCCTGAGACTGGCAGTTGGAAAGCTTTCACCTTTATTTCTGGTGCCCAGCATTTGCTGTCCCTACTCCTCCTGTTCTTGTGACACCTGACTTCATAAGGAGCCAGACAGAGCTGTATTTTAACACGCAAAACAGAAGAATTTTGATGTGGCATTATATTTGAAGCTATCTAAAAAAATTTAGATCTGAGACATTTCATATTAGGAGCTATCATGAGTAGAAATGTTTGACCTCAATCTGTCTATGCAACAGCTCCTGATCTGTAAAATGGGAATACCATCTTCTCTCATTTTGAAGAGGCTTTATGAAGATAAATTAATCTTTGCAAAGCACTCAGATGTCAGAGTGATGAACACCACAGAAAAGCTGGGGGGGAAATAAATAGTGCTATCTACAGAGCAGGCCGTTAGTAGTAGCCATAAATAAGACATGAAGCTACACTTTGATCATGGAGACCAAAGCAGATATTGAATAGTGGGTGATGAACTGAGCACCATCCAGCCTGTGTCCTGAACAAATCCAAACCAGTGGAAATAGCATGTGATTGTGTGATTAAAGAGACACGCTGATGCAAACACGCAATAGGACCAAAGTGAAGTTGCACCCATGAGCTCAGTACAGGCTTTTTATTGCTTTAGGATGCTCTGTTCTGCAACCTTGCTGTTAGCCGTGCTCCATGTGAGAAATATTAGCCACTGGTGAGCATGGTTTCTTCTTGTCCTGACCAGCTGATTCTTTTTCTTTTCCTTTCCTCTGCTAACAAGTTATGTTACACTGAGTAGCAGCTAAAACCTTAAAACCATGTCGTGAAAACATGCTGAGAGCTAAAATTACCAAAAGGTGTGTTCAGCAGCCCGTCTTTTACAGACCACACAAAACAGAGTCCAGCAGAACTACACATCCATCAGAGGGGCTGTCAGAAACCCCTGCTCCATCCGCATCTCCAGGCTCACCTAACTCCTGGGCAGCTGCTTGCTTGGGTAAAGCATCCAGTAAAACCTACAGTCACTGCAGCCACAGAGGAGTGGGGTTAGTTTGCCACAGCAGAGACAGGTGAGTAAACGTGTTTGTGTGGTTTTGGTGCAGTGTGGAGCTGCTGGCTTCACCTTGGTTTAAGCTCCGAGGTGGCTGAGGGATGCTCATGCTGTCCTTGACATCTTCTGTGCTCTTACCTGCAAAATGGATGGGTCCATGCTCTCGGTTTGCACAGTCCTCCCAGCCCATTTCTAAAGGAAAGGCTACACATTTTTCACTTGAATTTGCTCATGTAACCTGTGCTTTTTTGGTTGGTTTTTTTGTGTGTGTGTGTGGTGGGGTTTTTTGTTGTTTTGTTGTGTTGTGGGATTTTTGGTTGGTTGGTTGGCTTTTTTGTTTCTTTCTTTGGTTTGTTGTTTCTTTGGTTGGTTGGTTTGTTTTGGGGTGGTTTTTTTTTTTATTATAGGGCACTTTGGCAAAGGCTAAATAGAGTAGATTTCGTGCCTGGCACATTTTTGTAATGCTTTTGACAAAGGTGCTTTAATTGGGGGTTCACAGATATTATTACAAGGCACCTTCAGAGCTTGATATGAAAACTTAATGATGCAGTAGCAGTGATGAGCAAAAAATAAACTGCTTTTCAGAGAGGGGTCCCTATCCTGTTCCATTATCTGGCCTTTGGATTTGCAGTTCTTGACTTACTGTCCCTTGGGCTTTTGGAAAGGAATCTCTCCAAATGCAGCCTCATTAAGCAACTACCATGTAACTTTCTGATGGCAAAGAGGTTTCAAGTAGCTCATCTCTAGAGAGAGAAATGGGAAAGTCCTCTGAAATGTCTTTATGCTATAATTTCATGCCATGGAGTTAGGTCCAACTTCATTATAGGCCCAAGGAATTGATGCTAATGGGCCCTCAGCCAACCCCATCCTGCCTTCAGTGTTCTTGTCTGTGCAGAGACCTTCTGTTGCGAGCCCTTCGTTTGACCCGTGCCGTTTGATCTGCCAGGCTGCCATCCGTGTTCCTGAGGATAGTACAGAGGCAAGCACTCTGCTCTTATTAGTGTTAGTGGGGATCACAGGGAGAGCAGACCCCCATGGTCTACCACATGGTGTTGAGTCTAAAGAGCTGCTTCTTTCCTTGCTGAAATGAGCCTCTCTATGGACACTTTGGTGTCTTGTTTTTTTGGGAGTGGGATCAGGGGTTGAGCAGAGCCTGCCTTACACAGAGCAACATTCCCATGCTACAGTAGTTTGGAGCTGACCCCATCCAGGGATGCAGGGATGGGGAGGACAAGGAGGAAACTGCAGAAAGCTCTGAAAAGGCTCTACCTGCTGTAAAAGCAGCCTGCTTCTTCCTGCCTCTACAGTCTTCAACTCAGCATCTCCACACTTCTCCTGTGTTCATCCAGTCTTAGCCCCCTCCTGACTTCTCCTTCAAACAAGTGCCACCATCCCCTTTTCCCTACCTCAAAGTCTACCTTTGGCTATTCTGATTGTAAGATCTTTGGGGCAGGGACTATGAGCTTCCCTGTGTTTCATCAGGAACTAGCTTAATTAGGGATCCTTCTTGGTTTGTTCTGTCATAGTAAAAGGGATTCATAATAATACTGCAGTAATTCACACCAGTCTCGTTGCATGTGCTTCAAAGGAGGCACTCCAAAATAAGATGAGAGATGAGATGAAGATCAGACCAGCTGTAATTATTCGTCTGCAGTCATTTTGAAGCGGAGCAGTTACGTGCAGTAGTAACTTGGCTGGCTGCTATTGTAGGGGAAAAACCCTCACAATTTTTACATAAGTACCTGTGCAAAATAGCCACCAATGTTCATCAGAGAGAGCGTGATTAAAGGCCCTTGAAGCATGATTGGAGCTGCCAGTTTTCGGAGATAATTAAGATGCGGGTTTGGTACATACATCCTGGTGATCTCATTATTTTCATTATTAATTAGTCTCTGTTCTTCGCATTTCAGCTCCAGTTTCTTGTCATTAGGGTGACTAGCCTGTGAGCAATGCGTTAGTGAGATTCAGAGGAAGGATTCTGCCTCTGGAACAGCAAAGGAGGTGCCAGCCTTTGTTCAGAATTGCTCCAGAAGAAATTGCAGTGCTTTGTACAAGATCAGCAGCTCACCCTGCCATAAACCCTTTCAACAGCATACCCTGCTCGGCGTTCCCTGGCCAGGAGCTCCTGGTTTCGGCAGGCACTCCGATTGCCATTTGGAAGTCAGCAGTGATTGTGATTTATGTGCTCAGCTATGTATTTAGCAGTCTTCCTCTAAGCACCCAAATATTAACATTTTGTTTAAATTTCCTCTGGCATGCTTCTGCAAGCACTTCTTTCAGGATGCTTAACATTATTCATCTGCGGGATCTGGCAGTACCAAGTATCTTTTTGCCAGTGTAGCCATCTCTTTTCTATGGTAATGGGGATAAAAGTCTACTCTCCATTAACAGAAATGCAGTTGTCATTGTCCTAAGCTTGTGCCCTGGACAGGACTCGAGAGGACATGTACTTTGCAAATACCACTATGTACCAGTAGGAGTATGGCAGACAGGATTTAGGAGAATCCAAGATGAATTCAGATGGAAGCTGACTGTGAGGAAGTGTCCTGCCATTTCCAGGGGCCAGCAATTATGGTACTGGAGGAGCACATCTGCCATTGCACAGCTCTCCTTTGAACAGAAGAAAGTTCTGGAGTCAGAAAACACTATGCTCACGAGGGTCTCAGTGTGCAGAGCCTATTCATTCAAACTAAACATGAAGCCTGGAGTGTATTTCAATGTCTGTGGTCACCTGAGCTGTTACTAACCTGCACCAATTCCTCAGCTGCCTGAAACCATGACAAGAGAGTAGGCCTCCAATGTCAATTTGTATCATGCAACATCTCCTTCTGTGGCTCTGACTTATTGGAGTGGCAGCTGCCAGTCTTACCAAGTGAAAGCCACTATCCTGGGCATGCCATGCAGACATGCAGCCCTCCCACCTCACCCTTGCTGCTCTTAGGCATGGAGCAGTTAACAGGTCTGTGTCACCCCCGATAGTTCTCATTCCTCCATGAGAAAGCACTGATGTCCACCTACCCTCCCTCAGCCATGACAGTGTGCTCTGCTTTTCCCTCTCTAGGAAACCAATCGTACGTCACATTCAATAGAAAATGATCACTTTTACATGAAATATGTAAAAAATAGGGGTTTAGTCTCAATGGAGATCAAACCCAGCCTGTGGCAATCTCCCCTTAATCAGGCTTAGTTTTAACAAAGTGAGAAATGGACCTGCATTATAGCTGTAGTTATTATTAATAAAGTTCTTACACAGTCATTCCTTAATAAGAAGCAATTGTCTAAAACCTGCACGTTTTCTAGGACCTTTACTGAGGAATGCCTCTATCAGGGAGACAGTGGTGCCTTCTCAGCTCTGACTCGGTAATAAATGGCAAAGCCCTGGGTAATGCACTGAGTAATACGTTCAGCAGGTGCACCGGTCGTGCTTACATTCTTAGCATCTCTATTACAATATTAGTTATAACTGTTGCTGCTTTCTCTGTTGAACGTTTATTTTGCATTTTGTTGGCTCATCATTCTGTAAGTACCAGGAACTATTTCACAGTGTGCCATATGTACTGCACGAGTAATTATTTTATTCATGATTGTTATTTATTCTGCAGCGAACCCTTGACATACAACTGTCTCTTTCAAAGTGAATACTGAGAGGAAGAGAAGATCTTAGAAGTGTCCTATTTAATAAGCAGTGAAGTTACATGTCCCCAGATCTGTCTTGTAAAAAGTGCTTTCTCGTTAATTTAGATTAATGGAGAGAAGGATGTCTGGAGGTGGTTTTGATCCATGTTACACTGTTCATTATCAGCTGCTTCTCAGCTTCCCAGGAGAGCTCCCAAACATGAAGGATCCAGAGCCCTGCTGCCGCAGGGAGCCCAGGGTCTGCTGGGTCCCACATGTATGCAGGGACCTGCCCTGCTGAGTCCGAGGGACCTCCTTGGATGCATGAGGAGGGCAGTGTGCGTGGGCTGAAGGTGCACTTGGCTTTCATCTGTTGCCGTTACACAATATTACACTAAACCTAAGGCATCCCCCACCCTTCCAGCACTGCTCTGTTCAGCGGGGAGGGAGTTCCTCTCATTTTCTTTCGATGAACAGGGTAAAGGGTCAAGTTCAGCTTTAAGCTTTGTATAGAAGAGTTGATGCTAATTAATTACTTTTTCTTGTCCCTTGTCTTCTTTTGCTTTTTGAACAACAGTATTTCACACTTAGAAGTTGCAGGCTGTGATGGAAATGAGAGTGGGCTCGGGCAACACCCGCGACATGCAACATTAAGCTTGGAGATGGGTTTGAGTGAGACATGAGAGGTGGGCTTGTCACTGCCCATTCTGATCTGTTTTCTTGTACTTTTCTTATCCTCTGTTCCCAGTAACTCCTGGGCCTCTCTCCTCTCCAGAAAATGCTCTGTCTCTGCACACAGTAAAGTCCAAAAGATTTGAGGATAGGAACATAAAGGACTTAAATGCTCTTATCAATCAGTATCTCTGTAACTGTATGAGCCCCATTACTGAAGCACACCACAGGTGGCTTTGTGTAACTTCTGAAATACCAAAAGTTAGCAGGTTTTGGAATATGGCTGGATCCAACGGCAGTGTAATGACTGGGGGGATTCTTTTCTTTTCCTTTCCAAGTCTTTCGGTGCCGTTACGGTTGGGAGGGAGGTGTTTGTCTGTTGGCTGAATCCTGCAGAATGGTGTTTCCTTCCACGTGTAACACTCCAGTGAAAACGGTAGGGGCAGAGTTTGGCACCTGGAGAACAGTTTTGCAGAAGATACTTATTTAAATACCACCCTCTGCCTTTGAGTCCTCTACTGCAAAGCCATGGAGTCATATTTTATTTCTTGACTTTTTTATTAGCACAGTAAACGCAGTTCTTATGAGGTGTTATGAAAAAGGAAGTTACACAACTTCTAAGAAGGGAAGTGAATTTAAAATAACGAAGTCACTGTGAGTGTGCGCAGCCTTTTTGTTTTGCTTTTCTTTATCTTGTACCTAAAGGGATTAATATCAAGGAGAAAACAGACAACACTTCCTAACAGGATCTGGTTTCCTTTGTGACAAAGTGAGGGTGTTTCACACTGGCACCACCATCACAGGGAGGCTGTACATGTGTTTTATCATCAACCAGTTGTAGGATTGAGGGTCATCCAGGCATGCGAAATCATCCCCAGTGAACCCTGGTGTCCCTAGAGACTGTCCTCTTTCAGGGACCCAACATACCCACTGCCCTTTGAGGCTCTGTCTGCCAGGGCAGTCCCTGTGCTTTATGAGGCGTTGGAAACACGAAATCAGTCTGTAAAAATTCCTCTGTTGGCGTGTGAGATGTGCTCTTTGCAGACTCACCACCCACAGGAAGGGGCTGGTCATCCCCAAAACTGGGGACGAGAGGCTGGTGGGTTCACTTGCGTGGAGCTGAGGCTATACTTCACTTGCCCTCACCCAGATCTGCCTGGTGATCTCTTTCTGACTCTGCCATTTCTGAACGTGGTCTGTCTGCCCTGGGTTTAGATATATATACATGTTTAGAATTACTCAGGTTTAAAGCCACATTTCCTCTGGTTTTCCTCTGATCACAGCTCTTTGAGAGCATGTAGACATGGTGCTTAGTGACGTGGTTTAGAGGTGGGCTTGGCTTGCTGGGTTAACAGTTGGACTTGATGGTTTTAAAGGTCTTTTCCAGCGATTTTATCATTCTGTGGGTCCAGCGAGTGTAGGATTTAACTTCTCAGGAAAGCAGGTTCTTCTTCTACCAGTTGTTAGGGATAATTTTGAGCAAAACTGAGGAATTGCGACTGAAACCACCGGCAGGGTCAGGGAAACGTGTCACTCACACCAACTGCAGACCAGCTTCCTACAGGAGGAGCCACCCGCAAGCAACAAACCCCAACCCCGTGAAGCCGGGGACATTTCCCACCGTGCAGCGAAGGGACGTCCGAAAACCCCCGGTCTCTGACGTCACGGAACCCCGGGTATCGAGCACCTAAACCCGACACCCCCCCCCCCCCATCGCTTAGCAACCGCGGGGCGGGGCCGCCTCCGCCCTCCCCTTCTGCGGGCGGGGCCGGGGTGCGGGGACGGCACCGTCCTCCCGGCGCCGGGCCAGGTACGGGCAGCCCGGGAACGAGAAGAGGGAGCCGGGCGGTAGCTTCGTGCGGGGTGAGGAGGAAGTTTGCGGTGGGGGGGTTGGGGATTTCTACGCCGCAGCCTCGACGCGGGTTCCCGCTCTGCCTCCGGAGGGTGCCCGCGTCGGGGCTGCGGCGTGAGGGCAGCGGGATCGGTGCTGGCGTTGCGGGGGGGGGGGGGGGGTTGCAACTGAGCGTGGGTTTGGGGATGGCACCGGAGTCGGGGGGGTGGTGGGTGCAGGGAGGGGT
>JANIJG010014709.1:0-15584 GCA_024611175.1 Megaceryle torquata
AGCACCCATTAGAATCATAGAATGTTTTGGGTTGGAAGGGACCTTTAAAAATCTAGTCCAACGCCTCTGAAGTGAGCAGGGACATCTTCAGCTAGATCAGGTTGCTCAGAGACCTGTCCAACCTGACCTGGAATGTTTCATTATCATTACATGATAATAACTGAGAAAAAGAATGAGGAATCTAAAAACTGTCACGGCCTCAGTATTTTATTTAATAGTTCTATCTCAAGAGATAAAAATCATATGTATACATAGAGATTGGATGTCTTTGAATTATACTATATCTACACGGGTACTGTTGTCACAGATAAGATTTTTTGTCTTCTTTTTTAGATTACTGTGTGTTATCTTCCTGCAGAGCAGTATGGCTGAACAACTGAACGAAGGCTGTGATTTTACCAGGGTACCCAGGGCAGGTGAAACTCATAGAAGGAGACTGACTGTTCCTTGAGAGGAAATGTGAGAAATTCCTGGAGGGCTACAGTATAATACCTCCTTACGAGGGAACTTTATGAATAAGTGCTGACTGACTGTGAAGCACTGCAAAAGTGTGGGTAGCTGACATGAAATCAGTCCTTACTATGAAAAGATAAGCACGGTTCCTAGAGACTTAGGAGCTCTGTAGATTCTGTTGCAAACCAGATAAAAACCCTACTGAATGTTTCTGAACTGAAATCAAGCTCAGAAGAAGGGATTTGACAAAGTTTTGTAGAATCTATGGAAGTTACTCCATAAATTAATATAAATTATGCTGAAAGATATAAGGGTTGGAAAGGACTTTATCTGAACCTGTTCTTCATGCATTACTGTCAACATGGAATGCCTAAGGACCTAGGTGAAAAACAGGGATTCTGAGATGCCTGAAGGTTTACTGCATTAATTTTTTTCTTTTTTCAACGTTTTAAGGTTTTACATGTCTATGTATATCCATGATTATTTCATGTGGTTTTGTGGTCAGATATGCAAGAGAAATGCAGAATCACAAAATTGACAATTAAAATAATAAAAAATATTGCAAGGGAGTGAAGTATAAAATATGACAAGCTACTTAAATATATAAAAAGCCAAGAGCTCTGTCAGGAATTGCTGGAGCCATTAAGGGAAAAGCAGGAAGTTAGTGACAGATACTTTAGCTGACAGTCTGAAAGAATTCTTTGCTTCATTATTCATGGAAATAAATGGAGGATCAAATCCCAGAAAATAAGGAAGAGTACTTTTTCCTGTGAGTGAATTGAAAACTGTGGAACAGGAAAAGTTTAAAGGCTTTATGTCAGTACCAGAGCAGAAACCTCAAACTAGTATATTAAACATGGTAAAAGTATTGAGCCTATATACCTTATAACTGTGAATGATGATGGAAATAGTAGGGTATCTAGGAAAGGCATTATAAAGGCTTTTGAAAGTGTGTAAACACTAGGAAAAATAGTATCACAGATTTGCTGATTCTGTGTCAGACTGTCCTTGTCAAGAACAGCAGTACAAATGGGGAGAGATGGGAATAGAGGGGAAGAATTTATCTTACTACTGGACAATCTGAGCAGAGGCTAAATGGGTCCCATCATTTGCACTTACTAGAGGACAGAAACTGTGTTGTTGAGGAACAAACACAGAGGTTTGAAGGATGTTAAAGCCAAGTCAGTCTGAATAGTGATAGGTAAGCTGCCCTCAACATCCAGAGCACCCCTACAACTGCAGTCCCCAAAGGCCTGCCTATATACTTCCTCTCTCCCTCTTTAACTCAGTAGCTATTGTAACCCTGCTGTTGCTGTGAAATTCTGTGCTGACAGTAAGGAAATTCTCTGGAGTTCTGTTGTGGATGGGATTCTTTCCCTTTCTGCTTGATGGAGGAATAAAAAAGTACATAAAGTGAAGCAAAAAATGCACTAGAGGAGTGACTGACTCCCTGATGTAGACTAAGAGAGTCTAGGAGGGACTGTGGGAGTGTCCTTAACTTGCACTCTTTTTTGCCAATTGATGGGTCAACAGAAGGGACACAGGCACCAATGAAAAGAAAGATTGAAAGGCTTATGTTACTGTTTATCTCAATATAATACAAAAGTGAAAAAAGGCACTTAATTATAAAAAGATAAGCTTATCATGCTCTATTATAAGCAGTGGGGACAATAAGCAAGGCAATGCACCTAATCATTACAACACAAAGAAATTTATAGTGATTAAGAAGGATACATCACCAATTGCCCTATTAATATGTTAACATCATCCAGACCCATAGTCACTGGGGAACCTCAGTTGCAGCAAGGACCTGGAGAACACGTCCTGGCAATTGGGAGGTCCTACACAGTGCAGTCACAGTCTCCACAGTTGCTGCAAGAGGGTCCAGCTTTTATAATACCCAACTGCCAAATTCAAAAAGTCAGAATGACTTGCATTATAATTTATGCATAAACATCTGGTTTCATCCTCCTTGTTGGGTGTCGCTCAAAGCCTGACCAGGGCCTGGGGCAAGAACCAAGAGAGTTTTCCTATTTTGTCTTCAACTACATATTTCTTAACAAGGTCTGATTTTCAGATGTCTGGTTTCACTATCTATTTTAGCTCTAACTACATATCTCTTGATAAACACTAATTGTTACAGTATCAACATTATAACAAAGTCCTAACATAAACTTTTTTTCAGTGGTTAAACAAAATAAAGTTCTATTATTGATTATAAAATATAACATTACAGGTCAACCATCAGCCTGGACCTGTTATCCAGGCCTTAGCAATCAACTCTGTAGTCCCATATCAGGTTGTTTGGAGTTTGCATCAGTGATGAAAACTCTGAGAGCCATACTGTCCACAACATCACTCTGCTGCTTCTCATGACAAACTGTATTTGTTTGTGTGTATCTCATGATACTGCTTTTGCCTACCCATTTGTTCCAGATATACCTGTTCAAAGGGGTAGATCAAAAGGATGACCAGTAGTATCCAGTTCTGTCACTGATTTCAGGTGGGCCATACGACATGGTTATGAAGTATGTAGAAACAACATTCTTCTGTCCTGATTATTTTGTCCCACTTCATATATTTTCTTATTGTCCTGTGTTTGTCTTCCTACTTCAAACTTTTTTCTTATACAAACTCTCATTGAAATCACAGGGAATTTTTATTTTATTACAGCTTTCCAAACCGAGTTATTTTGAATGCTTGCTGCAACTGAGACAATGAAAATAAGCTCTCTCTTTCACTTTACTGTCTTAGTGTAGTGGCACAAGTTCAGGATGCTCCTGGGTCAGTGCTGTAATATTATTGCCTAAAGGTCTCACACTTAATATATGATTTTATCTTAATAAGAAATATTTACATCCCTTTAGGTTTTGCTGCAACATTTCTTTCTTATATTTTCCTCTTACATATTGTTGTCTATAATTATGTTTATCAGTCACTGGCATGTATCCTTAAGTACTTCAAACTTTTATCTGAACGTGTCACACCCCATTATTAACTTATAGTTAGACATATAGCCATACCTAAAATAACCTGGATACATAGAAAATATTTACTTTAGCATTATTAATGTGTTTAAGTTGAAAGGTAAAAAACATAGGTCCCAGATTTGCAAACAATTACACCTGAGCTTCATTTTCAGCATATAAGTGGTCCTAATTCCTCTTTAGGATTACTTATCTGCTCAGAATCAAACATCTGTTTAATTGACTGCAGAACGAATGCTTCGTTCTCTAATAATGTGGTATATCCTTCAATTTGCTTGTTACAGATTTTTGATAATGTACTTTCAGTTTTCTATAAAACTGTCTTCAAATTCCATATCACTATAAAAAATTATTAATCTTCTAACCATATGGGACACTTCCTACAGTTTTTAAAATATTTTAATGTTATTAGTGTAACTCATAATGTGATTAATAATGTAATTCTGAATAAAACAATCTCTCTTGTTAAAAATAATTGAAAACACAGCGGACACTTTTTAAAGGAATTGTCTTAATTAAGAAATCAGACGTGACAGTGCATTTCTGTTCATTTATTTTACATTCCCTGGATCATAAAAGTCTCTTGGTTTTCAGT
Source organism: Megaceryle torquata (assembly GCA_024611175.1). Classification (NCBI taxonomy): domain Eukaryota; kingdom Metazoa; phylum Chordata; class Aves; order Coraciiformes; family Cerylidae; genus Megaceryle; species Megaceryle torquata. Next base: position 4,036 of record JANIJG010014709.1, read on the forward strand.
CTGGTAATATTAAATTGAGCTTAAAACAAATGGACAGAATGCATGATCTGTACTGATTGTCTTACTAATGAAAATAGTTTCATCCCCTAAGAATATGCCCAGCTTCATGTCTTTATTCCCACACTGGTCCCATTCTTATTCCCATTCTTTCACAGTTTTATATTATTTCACTGCCTTCTAGTAACTTATATTTTATACATTTTGCCTTCCTCTCCCAAATGAGTAAAAATAAAGTAATTTGATGAATGTATTTTAAACAAGAACTTCAGCTAGTGTAAGTAACTAATGTCAGTGTCACTATGCTGATTTATGTGCAGCAGTTATCTGATCCATTCCAGTTACATTTCAAGCAGGACTCAGGCTGGGAGAGGCAAATAAACCCAGAGTTCTTTCTGGGAAAACTGTGGGCCAACTTGCCTTTCTGCTAACAGAACACATCTCATTCCCTATACATCCATGTCTAAAAAGTAAAGCAAAGCAATGCTGTATACATCAAATAGAAAAGTTGATTATAAATGTACATACAGCACCAAAAAAAAAAAAAAGCTGGTTAGTAATGTGTTTTGTTGGAAGGAGTTATTTTCGTTTTCTTTTAGGGAAAATCAATATGCCTGTGAGGAATAAGGTCTAAATTCTTCTTAAACAGGAAAATGGGAAGTTTTGTCCACATACAAGGAAAATCTTTTTTCCTTGTGAGGCTGACTGAGTACTGGCTCAGGTTGCCCACAGAGAGTGTAGAGTCTCCGTCCTTGGAGGTGTTCAAAAGGCGCCTGGACAAGGTCCTGGGAAACTGGCTTGAGTGGGGAGCTGGACAAGATATCCTCCAGAAGTCTCTTGTAGCTTCAACTACTCTGTGTTTCTGTGAAATGTTTATGGTTTAAAATTTTCATAGACATCTATGTTTTGATTTATAATAGGTAAATTTTAAATGTCATTGTTTTTTAATTCTATGTAGGCAATTTGGGTTTTGCTATCCAAACTAAATCTGTACATGAGGAACCATTTTTTTTTCATCAGATTGAATAAAAATATCATTCATATTGATTTTATTAGAAGTGAAGGAATAATTAAGTCCCTCTGGCTGCTCTAAAATGATTTTTTTTTTTGCTCAGCTACTAGAGTCTGTATAAGATAGCAAGCACCAAATCACTGTTCAGTGTAGCCTGCATTAACAAATATGCTTTTCAAAAACCAATAGCCAGTAGAAGGGAGCTTTCTCTGTATATAAAAAACTATGCTGTGAAATATGAACAAGGTGTGAGTTCAGAAATATATTAAATTGACAAATGGATCTATAGCAGTTCTAATTGCTTTGTTTAAGAAATATGGAAATATTATATATCTGGCTTATAGTCAAGACAATATTCAAGTTTTTTGTCAGACAATAAGAAGCGAGTAACTAGAGAGACATGGAGATGAATTTTTCATCACTCCCTGATGAGGGACAAAATGTGCAACTTGAAGTGAAGTTCTGAGCACTCAGTGGACTGAGAATTCCAGGTCTTCAATTTTGGTAAAGTGGTGTAAATGAGGTAATGGTCATCTTGTTCATTATCAGAAGAAAATATCCTAGGTCTAAGTCAAAATACAATTTACCTGCCTTGAAAAGACATAAAATGTGACCCAGTGTCATCTGAGAAGAAAATCCTTCTGCATTTCCAGATGTTGCTTTTAGTAATGATGTCATTAAGAAAATGCATTTAAGAAAAAATACTTTTTCTTACAGCAATTCTCTAAGAAACTCTTAGAGTCAGTGAGAACATCTGAGACTGAATGTCATGTCTTGGTTTTGATAAAAATATTCAAGATAAAGCAAGACTGGGGTGACGAGGAATATATGACAATGAAATTATGAAATTAGGGAGAATTTACCATGCCAATTCCTTTAATTAATTCCACCACAATGGCAGAAAAGATTATTGATAGATGTCAGTTGGAATTAATTTATGAAGGCTTTTGGTTACTCATCTAAATCAGAAACAACTTAAAATGCTTCATATGGTTCATTGCTTAAAATCTGAACCCTAAGAAATCCTCAAGTTATCTTTTTAATTCTCATTAAGTCTTTTTATCATGATACATACATATTAAATGCCATTCTGAAGTTCTATATCAAACTTCTTATCACAGTATTTAATGGCTGCCCGGTATTGATTGTTACTAATGTCGTCACAACATCAACCTTTTTGGCCATTCTCAGGAACTCATATGAACATTATAGAATGTCTAAGGGTAGTTGCTAATGTTAGTCAAAAACATTGTAAAAGCTCTGTAAAGATAACATTTTCCAGAATTTTCAGGAAGAGTATGTTCATTCTTTTTAAAAGTTAAAAAAAGTGCTATCATGTGTCTCTTCTTAAAAAGGATGCTGCTTTATTCTAGACATTATTCCTGTCTTTTCAGAAGAAAGAAGGTAACAGAAGTTCTTTTACCATAAAATACAGTTATATCCCCAATCTCCCTCTTAAAATAGGAAATTGAGTAAAGGCAATAAAGTTGATCTGTTAAAATACCAAGTTGTTATCAACTTGCTGCTGCTACTGTATTTCATGGCATACAGTTACCAATAGCATACACCCTGTGCAGCAATACAACATTCAGAATTATGCATCAGAAGGGTGTACTCTGAGTCAGTGAATAGCTGTAAACTGTGCTAAGATTCAGTGTTATGTTTTGATGTTTATAAATCAAACTCTCTTCAGAGGTATCACTGATTACATAACTGTCACAGATCTAGAAAACAAATTATGAAAACCTAACTGATGGTCTTTTCTTCACCACAGCCATCCTAAGACACAGCTGATTTTATATTTAGCAGTTCTGAAATTTTTGAGCTTTAAACCAGTAGTTAATCTGCATTCCATCTAGTTAAACCATGTTGTGGTCACTTGAACAAAACATACAAGTTGTCTAAAAACACCAGCCATAAGCAAGCAAATAATAATATACTTTGGTATAAACAGGATAGTGCCCAAAGAAAAAGACTGAATCATGCTGTTATGTGGAGTGCTCATTTTAATTTAGTAAGTTTTAATACTGAAGCAATCATTTAATAAGAAAACTGTCTCTGCATTTGACACAAGAAAAAAAAATCTAATTTATTAATATAAATTACATATCTGATATGTCATGCAGTTATAGGTTATGAAACAACTTCATCCTTACCAGAAAAGGCTAAAGAAAGAAGCCTCACAGACACATGAAAAACACCAAAAGTGCAGTAGCACATCCAATAAATATTCCATCTGTCATTAGAGACAGTGAACTTTCAGTGGCTGAACACTTTACTGTCTCTACTGATATGATAATTAAGTCAAAACTGTTAGAGCTACTTGCCTTTAACATCAGAACACTTGAAAGTACTGCATGCTGTACTGGTATAGCATAAACACTAACATGAACCAAATTCAACTATGGGAAAACAAACATTCCCAAAAACATGATTAGCAAACCTGAAAATGTGTAAGCAAATAAAACCAGACCAAAATAGGTAGATATAATAAGGCAGTTCCACACAATTCTAAAATGCATATAAATTTATTTCAATCATTAAAAATATTGTCAAGGCCTAATTAGGTTTCAAAATGCCTATTTACATTTTACTCTTGAATGAGTCTGTGGAGTTAATGCAATTATGTTTTATTAACAAGTATGTGGTGCTAATTTCATTTGCAAAATCGACAATGTCATATTATGCTACAAAAATGTCACTGTGGACTTAATTTGTATTGTAGAAATACTCTTGATATGTGTATGGATTTTATATATGTTTTCTAATAAAACCCACAAAATATGCTTTATGGTAACAACTTAAATTGCATATGTGCATGCATATGTAAATATACAATAGTTTGCAAATATGTCAAAAGTTTGCAATGACCATAAGTATACTCAGTAGCTTTATGTTTTGCAAATCCAGTTAATATGGGAATTATTTTAATACATTTTTTTTAAATCATAGATCTTGGCCCAGAGAGTTATTTTTTTAAGAAAGAAATCCTCAAACATGGATGATGTAGCTGTACAATCATGATTAAGGCCTGTTTAGGAGCCTAGTTGACAGAGTCCTTTGGGAGGCAGTCCTGAATGGCAAAGGAATCCAGGAAAGTTGGACATTCCTTGAGAACAAAATGTTAAAGGCGCAGAAGCAGGCCATTCCTGTGTAGAAAGCAGCAGGGAAGACCAGCCTGGCAGAACAGAGAGCTTTGGCTGGAACTCAGGTAGAAAAGAGAAGTTTATGAACTTTGGAAGAAGGGGCAGTCAGCTCAGGAGGACTACAAAGATGCCATGAGGTTATGCAGGGAAAAAATTAGAAGGGCCAAAGCTCAACAAGTTCTTAATTGGCTACTGCTGTAAAAGCAATAAATAAATAAATATATCAACACCAAAGAGAGGGCTATCCTCTATTGGATTTGGGGGGAAACACAGTGATAAAGGATGAGGAAAAGGCTGAGGTACTGAATGCTTTCTTTTCCTCAATCTATATCAGTAAGGTGTTCTTTGAGTGCAGAGGCCCCTGAGCTGGATGACAGGGATGAGGAGCAGAATGAAGTCCCCATAAACAAAGGGGAAATGGTCAATGACCTTCTACACCATCTAGACACACATAAGTCTACCGGGCCACATGGGATCCACCAAGGGTACTAAAAGAGATGTCAGAAGTGCTCACCAAGCCACTTTCAATCATTTATCAGCAGTTTTGGTTAACCATGGAGGTTCCCGCTGACTGGAGGTTAGAAAATGTGATGCACATCTAAAAGAAGGTCCAGAAGGAAGATCTGGAGAATTACAGGCCTGCCAGTCTGACCTCAGTACCACAGGTGGTTATGGAACAGATGATCCTGTGTGCCATGACACAGCATGTACAGGACACCTGGTGACCATGCCCAGTCTGCATGAGATTATGAAAGGCAGGTACTGGTTGACTAATATGATCTCCTTCTATGACAAGGTGACCCTTGTTAATGGATAAGGAAAAGGCTGTAGACTTTTTCCACTTGGACCTCAGTAAAGCCTTTGACACTGTCTTCCACATCATTGTCCTGGAGAAACTGGCTGCTCATGGCTCAGATGGTCATAACCTTCGCTGGATAAAAAAAATGGGCTGGATAGACAAGCCCAAAGAGTGGTGGCACATGGAGTTAAATCCAGTTGGCAGCCAGTCATAAGTGGTGTTCCCAGGGCTCAGTACTGGGGCCAGTTGTGTTTAATATCTTTATCAGTGATCTGAATGAGAGGATCGAGGTCACCCTCAGCAAGTTTGCAGATGATACCAAGCTGAGCACAAATTTTGATCTGCTTGAGGGTAGGAAGGCTCTGCAGAGGGATCTGAACAGGCTCTATTGATGGGCTGAGGCCAATGGTATTAAATGCTGGGTCATGCACTTCAGTTGATAGAAATCTTGAAATTCTTTAATTTTATGTAAATCAATGCACCTTGAAATCATAACATCCCTCTCTCTTGATGCCGCTATCCATTTGTCTGTTTCTCTGTGTCCTTTAGCAAAGAACTGTAAAAGACAAACATTATTAAGAAGGGCTATTTAATGGATTTTTGTATATTCATTTGTGCAAGATGAGTGCTGATTGTTTCACACAAAGATATTTGCACAATAAATTATATCAAAAAATTGTTCTCATATCTTTTTCTAGGGGACTGATAATTACTGAAGCAGTGCATATAAAAATACCTATGCAGGTAGAACACTGTGTGGTAAGAAAAAAAGTAGGCACAGTGGATGTATTGGGAGTGAAGAGTATTTACAACTTCATAATTTTGAAAAGAAAAAGGAGCATTCAAATAGCATCTTTGCTATAGAAAATTCAGAGTGCACTTAGATCCAAAGAAGAGGAGTAGGTGGTTAGGAATAAGCTATGGAGAACAGAGGGATAGAAAATGTTATTTAATATGTTGAAGTAAGAAAATCGTAATTTGGGAACTGGGAACATAGAGTTGGTCTTCCATTCACAGGAAGTGTAGAACAGCATGGCCAGTCACTAATGAGCTGTGTTACTGCCCTTCCCATATGAACAAAAGAAATTATTACAATGCCAATTGCATGAGGCACTGCATATTATGTTTCACAGACAGATGGAAAGACATTATCAAGTCTTTACTTGGAAGGACTTTGTCACTATTCTAGACCCACAGTACAAAAACACTTTTAGAAGAAGCTAGCAAGAAAATAGCACATAGATTTTTATGGAATCTGAAATAAAATGTGACCGCCCACTCAACAGATCATTGGCATGCATTACATACCATTAAGACTGTAGCATAACTAGAATAAGGAGCAGCAGGCAACCCAGAGAAAGAAATAACACCAGATCACTGTTTAATCTTGCCTATAGCAATGAAGTGTCAGTTGCAGAAGGCAATAAATTTGAACAAGTTTTGGTGCCAAAAGTGGTATCAATGTTAACCCTTTTGTGGAATTTAAAAGTTGATGGATCATACAGCTAATTCATCCTCTGCAGAGATAAATTCAGACTTGGAATAAAAGCTTAGTCCCCAATAATTATATCATTTGTTTTGCTGATTCAGTTACAAATTTTATTGTTAAGTTATGCAAAAACTTTGCACAGTTTGGTACCTGCCATAGTGTCTTATAGAATGCTAAATGAGTAAAAGCACTTAAACTATTTGCATTATCTCAAGATTTAGTAAGAAAATGCTTCCCCCTTTTCTGAAATTGATTATGCCCATTTCCAAGCACAGAAATTTTGGAAGATATGTAGAACTGGATTGTGAGACATGCATATTTCTACAGCAATACTTCAAAAATGTTTTTCAATGCTGAATATTATTTTATGAAAATACATTTTTTCCCAGAAATGTAGAACACTTAAGAAAAGAAGTTATTCATAGCTTTCAAGATGAACATTTTGCATTCCCTCATAGAAATATTTTAGGAAAATACCTGAGCTCTACATTGTATGGGGAAGAATTAAAAAATATTTCAGTCAGTAGAACTAAGACATGAAAAAATAATATTTTTGAAATATCCATGCCTGCCACTGTAAAGCCCTGGCAGAAATACTACTTAAACCATTCACCATTTAAAAAGCACAATATGGATTTAGATAATGGCTGAACCACTAAGCATCAAAACAATTACAGATAAGGAGGACATCTATTCAGCTACACGCAGGTATCTTGCAATTTATAGAAGCCTGGAACAGTTATTAATATCTTTTACATGTAAAAAGGACAATTAAGAAGATATACTTGTTTTACCAAATCCCTTCCCTTTTGGAGTTTACAACTTAAGATAAATAGATTAAAGAAACAAAGAATTAGATAAGATAGAAAAATCCCATATTCCTCCAGTCTGTGCTTTGGGGACCAGATTTTGGTTTTCCTCTGCTTTTAATAGAACAATGGTCTTGCAATAACTGTGAATAAGATCAAAATCTTTACTTTGGGTAATCAGACATCCTGCTGTCTTCCTGTATAATATGATTTAAATCTGAATGGAAGAAGACATTCACATTAATAAAATGAAGAAAGGCAGATATGGGTTCTGAAGGATTCCTATGCACCTGTCAATGGAGGGTGGGTTTTTTTTCTAAAACTCATTTTAATTCTCTTCTCTTCTCTTCTCTTCTCTTCTCTTCTCTTCTCTTCTCTTCTCTTCTCTTCTCTTCTCTTCTCTTCTCTTCTCTCCTCTCCTCTCCTCTCCTCTCCTCTCCTCTCCTCTCCCCTCCTCTCCTCCCTCCCTCTTTCTCTATTTCTCTTTTTCTTTCTCTTTTTCCTTTCTTGTAAACATTTTCAAAGCTGCCTCAAAATCCTTTTGCTCTTCTCACTTTCTCCTAGTCTCTTCAGTGCTGCTTCCCCTCTCCAGGAGACAATATATTCATGGAGGTAATGCTGAATTACTGCAGCACTCACATTGATACTTCTGTAAACTTCACGTGGGTGGAAATCTACTTCTGCCTAGAGCACCATTGACTTCATGGGACACAGAGCTGTAATATGCTAAGCAAAACAGAAACATTGCCAATGTGCAACATTTCCTTAGGCTTTCTGAAAAACAAGGACAAAACCTGATGCCTGAGTTTCATTTGTAATAAATGAGGCTCACAAGCTTTCTTTTCTGGATCTGTATTAATGCAGCATAAGATGCATAGAATCACTCCTGCATTGTCTATTGCTCACCCCTGCATTTGTTTGTTGCATGGCATTTATATATTCAGGCTTCTATAATTTTATACGGGGTTGTACAAAATAGTTGCTTTTAGGACTCTGAAGTTCTAAGAACCAAATAAAGCAAAATGTAAGATGGCTCAGAAACACTCAGATTCTTCAAAAGGTGCCGTTTCACAGCATAGAATAACATATTTTTACTGTGCTACTTTCTTATCCAATACAACAAGCTCTCTTACAGTCTTTGAAGATTTTAAAGCAGACTCAGCCCCTTGCAAAAATATACTCTTGCAGTAACAGTAAAGTATTGCACAATTAATCTGCAAAGCACCTGCTAGTAGATAGATTTATATTCTATATTCTCTTACACTGCTATGATTATCAATTGTCTTTAAAGGGCAATATAACATTACTTCTTCTTTTTCTAGAATTGAATTTGATATTAATTCTCATCTAAATAAACACTAGATGTTAAGTAATTTTCTTAAAATATGGAAAGGGTTATATGTAGTTCTTTTTAATTAAATACACAGAAATTGTAACAGGGTGCATGAGCAAGAAAACTACTAGCTTTGATAGGAAAAAAATGCTTTGGATAAAATCACATTTTAGACCACTTACCACGTTTCTGTGGTGTAACAATAACTGTTCTGTACAAAGAAACCTGTAATAAAGAGCTTTAAGAAACAGGAAAGGAAAGCTCCCATTCAAATAGAAAAAAACCCCAGCTTAATAGCTTTCCTGGTTATAATTAAAAGAAGCTTTGTTCAACTGAATGTTCACAGTCTAAGTAATTATCACCTGAAATAACATTTCAATAGAGTTGAACTACATAATAAAGTTTCTTTTCCATGATATTTAACAAGCTTAAATGACATTTCTGTAGCACCAAAAAAAAAAAAAATTGTTTAAATACATCCCTATTAAGGAATAAAATCAAGATAATCAGCAATAGAAATATTTATTTTATATGTTCTAAATTTCATGCAAAGCAAACAAACAAAAAATAGTACATACTCCACAGTGATTTTCATAATCACATGTACTTAAAGTAGCAAAAAATAACATTTTTCAATAACATTTTTTTCCTCCTTTTGCTATATAAAGTTATAAAAATGAAAAATTCTGATGCTATCTATGCCAGCTAAACTGTGAACAAAGTTTGCTTTCATCTTACAGTTTGAAGGCACAGTTTTATATTATCAAATGAGTTCATGTTATTCTTTTATTTCAGATCTCAATATTCTTTGATAACTCCTGTTAAGAGTCCTTTTAGATAACCCCTGATTGCATGAGTAACTTCAACTTTGAGGGGGAACTGTTTTCCCCAAAACTGAAAATCTGGCCCTGTACCACTGCTGTTCTGTCATTCCTACATCCATTTATTAACTATCTTTTTATAGAACCTGGGTCAAAAATGTAACCCTGGTCCTTTGTGATATTTCATGAAAGCTATCTTTAATTAGCTTTATATGGCATTTTTTAAAATCATAGAATAATAGAATCTTAGAATGGTTTGTGTTGGAAAGGATATTAAAGATCATCTAGTTCCAACTTGCTGAGAGTGCACTCAATCCTACTGTCCATGTCACCAACAGAGATGTTAAACAGTGCCAGTCCCAATATCAATCTCTGAGGAACACCACTTATCACTGCTGATCACTTCGACATCAAGTTGTTGACAGCAACTCTTAAGTGTGACCATCCAGGCAATTCCTTATCCACTGAGTGGTTCATCTGTCAAATCCATGTCTCTCGAATTTAGAGACAAGGATGTCATGAAGGAAAGTGTCAAATGCTTTACATAAGTCCACATAGATTATGTCAGTTGCTCTTCCCTTACCCACCAATGCTGTAAACCTGCTGTAGAAGGCCACCAAATTTATCAGGCATGATTTACCCTTAGTGAAGCCATGTTGGCTGTCATTTGTCCATGTGTCACTTGTCCATGTGTCCTAACATAGCTTCCAAGAGGATCTGCTCCATGAACATGCTATCCACATAGGTGAGACTGCATGGCCTATAGCTCCCTGGGTCTTCCATTTTTCCCTTTTAAAAATTGGTATTGTTTCTTTTTTTCCCATTAGTGGAAACTTAACTGGACTGTCACAACTTCTTAAATATGATTGATAGTGGCTTGGACACTTTGTCTACCAGTTCCCTCAGGACCCACAGATGTACCTCGTTGGGTCCCATGTGCACCTTCAGCTTTCTTAGATGGTCTCAAAATTGATCTTCTACAGTGGGTGGTTCCTCATTCTTCCAGTCCCTGCTTAAAATTATGTGACATTTTATCAAATGAAAAAAAAGTTTTTAATTTTTCTAGGATATGTCTTACTTAGAAGTGTTCAAAATGCAGGCAAACGAATAGTCCTAAATGTCTGTGTCCTGGTTTGAGTTACTTTCCAGCTCAGTTCTTCTAACTAACTGTATTTTCTAAAGTTTATGTCATATTTTTGGAGGCAGTGTCTGCTTCTAGCAGTGGTATTGCTTGATGTTTAGACTTACTACCAAGGATTAGGGTGAAGACCAAAGTCACTGCTAGATTTTGTGTACCATGTTGGGGGGTGCAGAAAGGCCACACCTGTAGGGAGAAGCAGATGGGACAGGTGACCCTGAACTGACCAACAAGGTATTCCATCCCATATATCTCATATTTGGTATAAAGCTGAGGGATCATGAGGGTCAATCTTTCCTCTTCAATGGCTGGCATCTGAGAAAGACTCTGTCTGTTTTGCCTTTAATCCTGATCCACGTGTTCCTGAGTCCGGTTCCAGAATCCAGCTCCTGAATCTAATTCCTTTCTGCTGCTGAGTCGAGTATTGGACTTCCCCAGTGCCTACTCCACATCATCAGTAGTGACAGTGGTGCGATTACCATCAGAGGGGCTGGGTTTCATACTGCTCTTGTATATATTTCTATATATTCCATTTTATTATTATTAATTTAATCAAAGCTGGTTTAGTTTTGCTTTCCAATCTGTATCCCTTATTGCCTTTCTCCTTCCCCTTGGGATGTTTATCCATATGCATAAACTACAGACAGGATTTAGGGAAAAAACATCCCTTTGCATTAAATTCCATTATTTTTTCAGTATCTTTCATTTCAGTAGAGTGCCATAGTCAAACCTATGTATCATCTCTCTAATAGCAACAACTAGCCTCCTTAAAAAGCAACAAGAAAATTACTAAATTTTGGACTACATTGTTCCTGGAGATTGTTTTTCTTTTCCTCATACCATCTGCAAACAAAACTTACATGGTATTTCTCCAAGTGTAATCTACTGAAATGCACATCAGTACTGAGGTATCTAAACTACTCCTGGACAGAACAGAAATTTCTTGTCTTACCAAAATAAGAGTTTTTTTAAAAAAGAGGTCTGGCTAAAAGTGAATTATAAAAT